>SNQJ01S0090458.1:48759-71943 GCA_010110895.2 Picea sitchensis | reverse complement strand
TTACTGTGTTTGCCTGAGAAAAGGGGTTGAGATTTTGGGTAGAAGGATAAAGATTAAATCTGAAGGGTCATGATCTGCATGTAGGCTTAGAACCCTAGCTTACTAGTCCGTAGGGTAAAATACCCAACAACACGCACTGCTACTAATGTCTATCGGAACTAAGGTAGCGGTGGGAAATGATGTGTATAATGGCCATATTTGGAACATATGGTGCAAGCAAATTTGGTTCACAGTCCTTTGCTACTTGTGTTCTTTGAAATAGCGACAATACTGGAGGAAGCGATGAGTAGTGATGATGTTTGATTGAGTTGAATTAGGTTATGTAACTTGGGTAGAGATGGGAATTTGTTGGTTGGGTGTCCATCTTTCTCACATAGTGCGCAAGGAGGTTGAACACATGGGGGAAGTGGAGGTGTGGGCTCCTTTGGCTTTCGCCTGCCCCTAGCTGGGGCAAGGAGGTTAGTGAGTGGGGGTGTAGGGGGTATGGTGGGATTGAGTATGGGAATATGCATTGGGATTACTTCTATTTGTGGGGGAAGGGATGGTTGAGGAACCATCTCTGGTGGATGTAAATACCAAACTGGGTTTTCTAGCACCATATTAGGGAGGGTAAGCGTTGCGACTACTTGGAAAGCTTGTACGCTTGGTGTAGGGTAAAAGAAGGGGATTTGAGTAATGGCTTGGGGAAATGTCTCCCAAACTGGGATATGGCCTTGGGGTGAGGTGAAATCATGAACTAGTGGAGTTGACGAGTCTATAGGAGGCCCATGAGGGAGGGGCTCTGCAACTAGTGGGACGTCAGATATGAGAGAAGCCTCCATGGGGGGAAGGGTATCCTCAATGTCAGTTCCTTTGGATGATATGACACATACTTGATTGGAAGGATGAAGGAGCGGTGGTGCACCATGGTAAGTTCCTAACAATGATGGGTCTTTGAAAATCCTGGGACCCATTTCGATGAGTGGGTACATTTCAGGATGAGTGTGGACGAGAGGGAGAATGTTATTGAGGTTGGCAGAAGGGTTAGGATAGTAATGTGAAACTTGGTCAATTGTGATGATCTTCCCGTTATGGGGGGACATCATTGTTTGAAAGACGGAAGAGGCAATTTCCTTCATAACGTACATGTAGCTACGACCAAACAAGATATTGTAATCAAGTGGGGCATTGATAACTTCAATGTCAATGAAAATGGTCTTTCCCCCGAGTTCTACATGGACATTTTGGGAGAGCCCTTCAAAAGACGATGGTCCTTCATCATAATCTCTTAAGGTAATGGCAAATGGTATGAGTTCAGGGGAACCAAGTTTCTTCCATACAGACTTAGACATGATGCAAGTGGATGCGCCTTCATCGATGATGCACTGATGAACTGTAATGTTCCAAATTTTAATGGGGATTTGAAAAGTGATGAGAGCAGGTAGTAGAGGTTCTCCACTATTGAGATCAAATGTGATGAGTCGAGTATCCGTGGGTTCGACTGCCCCCAAGGCAGAAAGTAATGATTTCCGCTGAGTGGTACAAGTTTGAAGGACTTCTAAGACTAACACTGCAGTTGGGGATTGTGCTAAGTCATCCACCAAACTGTAATTATGATCCACCCTAGCCTACGGGTTGTGTAAATTCCTACAAAATGGGATGCAAGGGATATGAAGAGGTGTTTCTGTGTTAGGGTGAGATATCACCAATGGGGGTCCTGTTGGTGTAGGGATTGTTTCTAGGGGTGTGGGAGGAGACTCAGCAGATGCATGGTATTGACGACTACGTGTCTGTAGAAGGATTTCTTCCTAACTATTGAGGAGAATAGTACGATCTATGGGATTTTTCGGGTTGAGATATTGTCCCAACTGTGGTGGGATAGGCCGCATATCCTATTGGGTGTTCATCACTCCTTGGTGTGGAATGGGATTTTGCAGTATTGATGGGGGTGGTTGTTGTACATAATGTTGTGGGGCCTACTGAGGGGTAGGAGGTGCTAGAGGGAGTGGTCCATTTCCTGAGTCTTTCATTCATTTAAAATCAGTGATTTGATAGCAATGATGAGTATAATGACCAAAATCGCCGCAAAGGTCACAAGGGAAGTTGGTTCGAAGATTATTGTTATTTTTCTTTTGACGCTTGTTGTTTTTGCCCCCCTAGGGGTTCTGATTCCCTCAGTTTGGGTTGCTCCTAGTAGGTTGGTTCTGTTGGGGATGATTCCCGCCTTGACCTGGGTTGTTATTGTTCTGGTTTCTTCCTTTATTTTTGGCATTATTTGACTGATGGGTTGGATTTTCCGTATTTAGCTGTTCAAAATTTTGATATTGCTGAATGGGAGAGGGTTGAACAAAATTCACCCCAGCGTGTGGGTGTCCTTGTGGTGGAGCCATGGGCGGTGGAGGACCAGGAAATGGAAAGTATGGATTCTGTGGGGGTAATGATCTATAAGGTACATAGGAAGGTGTGGCGCTTTCACTAGTACTTAGAGTATAAGCTGAGGTAGAGGGAGTACCAGAATTTGTTTGGATTGGTGGGTAGATTGTGGGTGTCGGTGGTGGTCCACTGATGGGTGGAGGAAAGGAACTAGGGTACGGTTGTTGATAAGGAGGTGGGGGGTAATAAGGGGTTCCTCCATATGTCGGAGGATATTGAGGTGTGTCGTACATTGGTGATTGTTAGGGTTGTGTCCTGTGGTGCGTGGTATTACCAATCAATCCGTCTGCTGAGTGAGACATCTTGGGTTTGTCTTGGCCGAATGGCATGGGTTTTGGGAGGTCAGGAAGTACTGTGTACAAGTACCCTAATTGTGAATAAATGAGGTTGTATTGTTGAGACATACTGATGGCTTCTTCTTTTGATTGAGGGAAGGTGGAAGCCACATATTTACTGAGGAGAGAGACAAGTGATATGAGAAACCAGCCAAGACACTGTTGTTTGGTGGTTTCAGCTTTGCACAAACTATGTCGTCGACACCACTCCTGAATGTGATCAGCGATATGTGTGGCTGAGGTTTTCTTAAAATTAGAGAGTAGTTCAAGACCATTGTCATGGTAGATTGGTAATTGGAAGAAGGTCAAAAATGCTTTGGCCAAGGACTTGAAAGTCACATGGGACCCCGATTTTTCATCTACATACCATTTGGCTGATGGGCCAGTGAGTGTGCATTGAAATAATCGTTGTTGGATGGAATCATCCATAATGCTATTGGAAGAGTACCATAAGTGGAAATTCATGACATGGTTGGCAGGGTCATCTCTTGCCTTTCCTTCAAACTTGGGGATATCTGAAGGTAGTTTGGTAGTCATTGCAGGCCATGTGGGGTTATGAAATATAGGATCATTTGCGAGTTTTATTAGGTCCGGTATGTTGAGAGATGCTAAATATGGCATCAGGAGTAGTGGTGGAGGATTAGTTCCAGCCATGGTGTGAGGGTTTTGTGAACCTGACCGTTGAGGGGGACTAGGTGGGTTGGTACTTTCCCCTTCAGAGGAAGTTGGCCCCCTGCTTCCATGTAAAGGAGAGTGAGTGGATGGTGGACTTTGGGAATTGGACCCAAGTAAGGTGGAATGAAGCAAAGCTGATCCTAAGATAGTGGCACTCACAGGGGTGTGGGAAGGTGGTGTCGATGAGTTGTCAATACTAGGAACTCCCCATAAGATAGGAGGCAGGTTTAGAAAGAATCTGGAACGACGAGGATTGTTTAGGTCCCCTATGATGCCTGACTAGTTGAGTGAATGTGTGTGAATGGTAGTGAGATCAAATCAATAAACAAGAGCCTTTTGCTGCAATTTTTTGAACTTTACACAATATATATCCAAATCAAAATGTAATTAGAACTGCATCAGACATAAAGTGCTGTGATAAAGAAGCATATATGTGGATAGGTGGATTTTTTCCACGTGGGGGAACAAAGAAAAAAAATGCTCGTGTCCTAAAAAGACATAACGTCCTTCCTCTCAAAAATAGCACTGGACCTTCCAATAGCACTCGACAACAGGGTCTGAATCCACCGGAAGAGAAACTATTGAAGGATGAAGCAATTAGTTATAATGAGGGGTAGAGGAGGCATATCCTGAAAGAACTGGTGATATTTCCCAATAGCCACACAAAATCCGATCAAGGTGCAATTGCAGCCCACAATTGCCACCTGGGTAGATGTCCTAAAATTTGGTCACTGGGTACCTCGGTCAAAGTGAGGCATTTATATTTTCGGCCTAAGAAATGGGTCATGGGATGGATCCCATCCAAGAGGTGGGTGCCTCAAGGGGGGATGCATAGAACAACCAAACCTCATCCTTCAAACCTTCACGGGTATCTCCCTGCCTTATGGTGTTAGGAACACTTGAATTGGAGGATTTAAAGTTCCCTATTTGACAACTTCTATTGTTTTGACAATGTGAGAACCATATAATGGGGAGTTATTTGGATGGCTATCCCCAAAATCCTACCTAGACTGAAAAAATTCTTTTGGCACCTCCTGTGGAGGAAAACTTAGTGAGTTTTTAGAAAAAATTTAGATGTGGTTGTTTGTGAGATTAGGGATGTGAGCCAATCTCATTGAAATTAAATGGGAGTGGATAGTTTCATCAAGAAAAGGGTGGGGTGTTTCAGAATCCCTTTGGAGGAAACTTACTTTGACCTCCACGTTTCGTGATGAAAACTATGTGAGTGATAAGTGACTTTTGTGTGTGAATGAGTGAAAGTGTGCCAATGTTTTAATGAATTAGGTGTCACCTTGCTGCATGTGGACTTTGCTTGGTCCTTACAAGTGTTGATTACCTAATTAACTAAATGCCTTTGGTACAACCTTGCATAATTCAAAATTCCCTAGGAAGTTAGCATGTGGACATGTGGGTCCATTACTATTCCTTTAACTCCCTATTGTGATTTAATCTAAGAAAGCTTTGAAACTATCCTAGATTGTGATCATGTGGGTATGTATGGGCCCGTTACAAAACCTTTAAACTTCCCTAGTGATTTAATAAAAGAAAGTAAATTTCAACACTATCCTATCTTTGTAGCATGTGGGCATGTATGGGCCCATTACAATCTTGAGATGTGTTTGAAAAGTAAACTAAGAAAAGTCTCGAGGGGGGTCTTGTCCTCCCCTAAAGGTTTTAGTCTTTTTAAGGGAGATGAAATTGTCCTACAACCTTTTTATGATTCTCAAGGTCACTTTGAAGCGCGAGAGAAGAGCATACTAAACAATTGTTATCCAATTTCTGGTCCCAATGCAAGTTTTGTGTGATTACAAATGATTCCAACTTATATTTTTAGTCAAAGAAAGCCATCCATGTGGCAAAATGAAAGAAAAAAGAGGAAATAATGATTTTAAACCCCCTAAGTGCCTATTTGTTTATGACTAATCCCTTTATATGGAGAGGGAACTAAGTGTGTTGCAGATTACAACATGCATGAAATCATTTTTGAGAAGGCTAAAGGCCTTCCCCAAATCATAAAAAGGCTTACAATGTGTATTTTTCTGCGTGGGTCTTAGAGTAGACAGAGGTGCACTGAGCACCTATGCGCAAAACAAAAGAGACTTTTGGGCGCAGGTGCGCAGAGGGCGCTGAACAACACAGTAATTTTGGTGCACGTGCACACGATGCACGTCTATGAGCCAATAAACCCATGCACACCAAATACACGGTCGTGAAGAAAATTCTAGATGGAATTCTCTCAATTCAGCTTTGAATTGGATGTTTTACAGGTTGGCTTGGGCCGGTTAAGGTACCTACAAGTTAAAAAAACCAAAAGAAAAAACCCAAATGGGGTAGGAAATTGATACCTTTCCCCAGTGGAGTCACTAATGTGTTGCGCCTCTTTTGTCACCTAAATGGGCAAAACAGAGGTGCTTACAAGCTTAGTTGGGTTAGCTAAGCAAGACAGCAGTAAAGGAAAGGGTTAGAAAAAGAAACATAAAAGACTAAGCTAAGAATTAAACTAAGAAATGAAAGAACAACTAAACTATTGAGTATAAGGGCATAAGAACAAAAAAACCAATAAGACTCATGTCACCAATGCAAAGGATTATATTAGTGAAAAGAAAACACCAAGAAGAAAGAGGACTTTGGGTCCCTTCTTCCTCCAAGGGAGGGCTCTTGGACCCCCACAACTAAGCTCTTCTTACAACTTTGAAAAGAAATGGTGAAAGAATCCCAAGCTAATCCACTCAAGAGGTGAGATGGATTGCCCAAATGTAATGATGCTAGTATGCTCTTGATGAGAAAAGAGGATTCCCCAAGAGAATAGCAGCAACATAACCTTGCGAATGAATTCCTTGAAAATGTAGTGCACCCATGGCCTTGTTTTATAGCACCACTTTGAGGTATTGTGAAACCAGATTTAAGTGTGAAAAGGGGTTGTTTAGGGCATTTTTAGGTCTTTGACCAGCCACCCAGTCAGATCCAGCCGAGATTTGGATGTCAAATCAACTTGGAAGCTGAACCAGAAGTGGGTGGAAGGCTGACCAATCTCATAAATGCGTTTTTCTCAGATGTGCACGGATTTTAGCGACCACAGTCGTGCATCGTGTGCATGTGCACTTTTCTTGAATTTTTGGATGGCGCATGTGCGCACGTGCCCTGTGTAGTCATAGCGCACCTTAATTTTATCACTGGTTGTATATTTTTGAACCTTTTGGAAATGCTTTTGTGGTAATTTGGGTTCATGGGTGAACTCATAGTTGTTTGAAGATGCTGGATTCCTGTAACCATTTGCGGACAAAATTTCAGTGATAACACATACGTTTAAAAACCTTGGCTTGTAGAATGTTTTGTTGGCCAACCTTTCTCTTGAATTATCTCTTAAATTTTTTCTACTCTGAGTCTAAAATTTTGATCTATAGTAGTTTGATATGTCTTCTCTACAATGCCACAAGTTTTACCAAATTCCAATGTACCAAGACAAGGTTATGGTAACTTTCCCAAAACTTGTTGTTTTTGTCTCTTTCAAGAGAGAGAACTTGTATGCCATGACATGTGTCCAACTTTTTTGATATACTTCTAAAATTTTGACTTGAAATACTTTGATATGTCTTAATTCTAATGGAATTAGTAGCACTCAATTTGGACTTTTCTTGCTTCAGATATGACAATTTTACCAAGAATTCCTATTTGAGACTAGCTTTAGGACTAGTAAAAAATTGTGATTTCCACAACCTATATTTATGAAATTATAGCAAACCAAAACCTAATTTTTCTTCCACATGTACTTCACTATGTATTCTGAAAAACATTCTATTTGAAACATCCCATAAAAAAAAAAAAAAAAAATTATATAGAAAATTCCACCCATAAAAAAAAAAAAAATTATATAGAAAATTCCAAGATGACCTGCTTAAAATTAATTTTAAGACTACTCAGAAGCCCTATTTTCCATAGGCTATATCTCTGAAACTATATAGTGAAAAAAACCTTTTTTTTTTTATTTATATTATTTCCAAAATGCCTATCCAACAGAAAAAAAAACCTTTTTTTTTTTTACAAGTACCTTGCTATGTCTCCTCAAGCTCCCAAAAATTTTACGGCTTGAAACTATCCAGAAAAAAAAATCATAGAGAAAATACCATGATGATTCATTTGAAGGAGCCAAACCCAAGGATCGTATGCTCTTATGCCAAATGTTATGCACCAAAACACCCAAATTCCATAAAAAGAGAAACAAAAGTAACTCCACACCTTGAGAATGAGAGAGAAGAATAAATGAGAAGCATATTCAAGGGGGAAACACCCTTTTACAATATAACAAATGTATAAGACAAGATGCTCACTAAAACTAGGTCTCCTTGGTATATATAAGAGAAAAATGGTACAATTACAATTAAAGGGTCCAATCAACCAATAAGGACAACACTAATATAATAAAAGAAATGTAATAACTCAAGATCTAAGCCTTAACAAGTGTAACTGGGTCATTGCAAATATCTTGGTGTATATTTGGCATTCATAAGCCCAAGGCATAGGTCTAGTGAACTACTTTTCCACTTTCACCTCAAGTTTGTTTAAGGTAGATTGTTATAGCTCCTTCATGGAGGTTTAAAAGGAAGATTCTATCCAAGAAAATTTTATAGCTTCCTAGGTTATATCTAGACTCATTTTCTATCAACAAGCCATTCATAAAAAAGGTTGTCACTCTAATGATATTATATAATTTTTTCTATCATATATTAGAGTAAAAGGCCAAGAAAAAGGTTTCTAGCCTACTAAAGGATGATTTTTCAAGAAGTTTCATATTTCTAGATAGAGAGAAAAAGGTTATCAAATAAATGTCTAATGATTAACTAAAAATATTATTTTCCAAGGAGAGGGATATCACCAATATTTTCTCCCAAAACATCTCTCAAATAGATAAAAAGAGCTATGAGACTTAATAATGTTTTCGTAATAAGCTTCATATTTATAAATAGTAAGGAAAAAATTATCAAATAAATCCCTCATAATTTATTAAAATTATTATTATCTAAGAAGAGGGATACCACTAATAATCTCCCCAGATACTTCTATCTAAGTGGATAGTGAAGATCTTTGACAACCATCTCATAAGGACTCTATTCCAAAGGAAAGTATTAGTGTGTAGCCCTATATTACCTGATCTCTTGAGATTTAACACAACTAATGTCAAGGCATGTGGAGGCATTCAAAAACAACATTTTGCTCATTTGAATGAAGAACGAGACAAAATGAATGTCCTGCAATATACCAAAGATGAAAGTCCATTTAGCTTGACCATGTGCTTTCTCAAATCAATTTTTAAAAATGTCAGGCTAAAGCAAACATATCATTCTCACTCCCATCCCATATTTGTTCTAGTTGAGTAACTTAGAAGGAAGACACTTCACTCTAATAACTATGGAATAGAAGGAATTTCTTAGAGTGCATCATTAGTCTTAGGAGTTGTTAATTAGTGATAAATTTAGGTTCATCAACTTATGAAATAAATTTAACATTATCTTAACAACTTGGTTGTAATGGTTTTTCCATAAATATGTAACAAATTAAGGTCACAAAATTTTAGATGGTTTCATAAAAAGAGACAAATATAGACTTTTAAAAAAGGGAAAATGAAAATATAGGTCTTTGAGTCTTATGTTTTCTATATGGAAACAAACGATATTTGTTATTTAAGTTTATATAAAAGTGAATAATACACTACAATGATTCAATACTTTAAATAAAATATAAAAAAAACTCAATATTATTTTTTTTTTTAAGTCAAGAGTATTTATGCACTTTTTTTAATTCAATTTTATTATGTGATGCAGGAGCATCGCCAACATCAAGTTAGCCAGCGCGGAAGCAAAAGACTGTTGGACAAGTGCCAGTGCAATTTTTGAAATTACCTTGAAGTTATTGTGCAATCTTAAATGAAGCTATTAAGAAGAAGCGCACTTGTATAATGTAAACGGACCTTGAGCCATTTGCTCTCGTCCTTTAGTAGGTAGAAGGCATTTATAGTAGTTAAATGTAAGTAGGTAGAATTCAATTCTAGATTAGACAGTTTTAGAAGGAAAGAGGGAAATGGGATATAGACACCCTCATTGTGTATTGTAATATTATCAGAGGAAGGAGAGCATAGAAGAAGCATAGAGCTGTGTAAGAACACCCATGTACTGATATTTGAATTAATACAAAGAGTTTGATTCAAATTCATGGTTTTCGTGTTTGTTCTCTGTGTATGCATCTTTGAATGTTATGCTCATGAATGTTTTACTCTTTCTGTCATGAAATTGCTTTTATGCTATGTATGAATGATTTCTTGTTGAATGTATGAAATCTGAGAGGAAAGGGTAATGAAATGAGTTTCAATTGTTTCTTTGTCTAAGCAAGAGTTCCTGCAAGGAGTGCAGTTGAAGTGTCCGCAAGGAGTGCGTCGACAAGGTATTCAGGCATTTGTCTCTGAAAGCTCAGGAGAGATAGCTCTTGTTCTCATTCACACAAAAGTGCAATTAGGCATCGGGGCCGTGCAAGGAGTGCACAGGCCAAGTGAAGCATCAGGTTTGTGAACCTGAGCGAGGAATTTAAAGGATACTGCTGCAGGAGTGCGCAGGGTCAAAGGAATTCAAACCCTTGAAAGTGTTTGAAAACCTGTCGCAAGGAGTGTGTGCAAGTGTGTTTTTCTAAAGGATGTAGAGGCGTGGAAAGTCCAAAATAATTTGAAGTCTTCAAGGTTCGTTGAAGGCGTAGTGACGTTGAACCCAGGAAGTTCTTAGAGGAAAAGAACGAACGGTCGGAATTCTCGGAGGAGAATTCATGAATTTCCGTGAGCCGTTAGATCTCGCAGAGGGACAGAGGATATACGACGAGTATTCCCTAAAGGTTCAAATCTCAGGAGGGGTAGGACCGTAGATCCAAGCCACAAGGGCCGTTGGATTTACACGTGAATTCTATATCAGGGTTTCGTGGGTGGAAGTATCGTAAATCTCGCAACAGAAATCACGAAATCACGAAACGCGATATCCCAAAGGCAGGATAACGGTGTGGGACCACAGGAGTCAGTGAGCTGGACAGGTGGCACACTATTTCGGGGTTTCGGAAAGTGAAGTACCGAATAAAACCTTGCATTTGGATTCGTGATATCGCGAAGTCCGAAGTGTCGATGGGGTGAAAGGACCGTTGAAAAGTCAAAGCTCGTGTGTGAATCAGAGTTTTGGCTAATCAGGATTCAGGAGTCGGGGAAGCAAGTTACTCGACATCGCGACCTCCGAAATCATGATAGGGAAAATCTCGAAAGGGAAAAGGAAAGGTCAGCGTGACTGTTTCAGGTTTTGTGGATTAGAGAGACCAACACTCGACCATTGGATTCACGAAGTTGTGAAATCTGATCTCCCAAGCGCAAAGAGGAGATCCCGTGAGAGTTTTGTTGTGGGTGCAGATTTCCTGATAGGGAAATAGAAGAACCGTTAGAGTTCTTCGGGCCGGTGAAAAGGAAAGATCATGTGCTAACGTGGACCTTTTGACCTGCGGGTTGTGGAGGGAGCGTGCGTTGACGTCATTATGACAAAAAACTTTCAATAAAAATCAGATTTGGAGATGGAAATATATATCTAAATCCCTTTAATATGGGTTTACATTCTCTCCTTGCATATCATATTTGAGTTATGTTCAAGATGGGATATGATCATGTTCCGTTATTTGTGCTAAGAGAAAAAACGTCTGTGATTATGTCTTTGACAAAGACAGTCTTATCCTCTTTGCAAGAAGAAACAATCTCTTAATTAATGATAAATGTTTTTAATTTGATAACATAATTAAATGTGTAATTAATTGTTAATGTGTTAACTGTAATTTAACAAGGAATGACTGCAAAGTGGTTAGTCCATGTTTCTATATATTTAATGTTTATGTTTATGTAAATAGAAGTATATTATTTTTTAAAACAAGTCTAATAAAATGAAGTTCAATATTGGCGATTATGAAATATTGATTGTAAAATGTTGGATTGATTTTGTATTAAAATATACTATTTTATATTGAGTATTTGGCCCCGAACTTTGTAAGGTTATAGAGTATTATATTCTTTTTTTTTTTAAATAAAAATAGTAAAACATGTAAAAAAAACATATTATTTTCATAAAAAAACATAAATATACCATTACCTATGGGATATCTATGATGGTCCAACACCAAATTCCTTCTTCACATGCCCTAAGATTGAAATATGTTATTATATTTGATGCTTCTAATTGTGTTATGTATACCTATGCAAATAGAAGTGCATTATCCATTAAAAATAAATACAATAAAATGGGTTCAATATTCATGGTTGTGAAATGTTGGTTGTAAAATGTTGCGTTAATTTGATTAAAGTAGACTCATTTGTAAAAATAAGGTTGTATTCGACCATCAACTTTGCAAGCTTGTAGATTATTATATTACTTTTATTTTTTTTAATAAAAGAGATAAAATATGTATAAAATAATTATTTTTACAGAGTACTGACAATATAGAATTAGTTATATGGTTAGCTGGTTATCTTAGATATCTGGATTATCCAACACCAACTTCATTATTTTTAACATGCACCAAGATTGAAATATATTATTCAACTAAAATCTAAACCAATTCTCTCTACATTTCAAACACCATCATCAACAAAGTTACAATGCCTTCCTCCATCATTAATATAGAGGCAAAACCATGCAACTACAATCAAACATTGAATTATGGTACAAATTGTAAACCCAAAGTACCATGTCAAGAAATACAAGGTTTCCATATAAATGGAACATTTTGCCTATTCTTCTTAAATGTCAAAATCACTTGTAGATCCAAAATAGTCAAAACTAGGAAACCAAGTAAAACATTCAATTTTGACATCACATTGATTCACAATACATGGTATTCGCCTAAAACATATCTCAAAAACAAAATCCATTAACTATTCTTCATAACACAATATTCTAACGCAACAAAACCCATGCATTAATACTTCAAAGTGGACAAAATTCAAGTAAAAAAGTTCAATTTGAAACCCAACCTCAACTCTTTCAGGTGCAAGAAAAAGAACTCAAACAAAAAGTATACTGCATGAAATGAGAACTAGTCGATCATTGTGTTACTAAGATTTTATTAAATCAATGAACCAACCACTCTCAAAGTGACTACTCTAAATTCAAAGGGATTTAAAAACTTCCATGCTCTTTGATTTCCCATGCAATGCAAGAGATAAACCAAATGTTTGAGTTAATGAAAACCAAATCATAATGACTACTCTGACGTCAAAGGGATTTAAATAATTTCATGCTATTTGATTTCTCATGCAATGCAAGAGATAAACCAAATGTTTGAGTTAATGAAAACCCAATCATAATAACTGTGCAATCATAATAACTATGAACTCGAGATTGAAGGAGAATTAAGAAGAATGAGAGTTCCTTATCCCAACTCAAAAACCCAATGTCAACACTTTTCCAATTATTTCCAACACACACACCAAAACCTTCTTCAACATCAATTCAATTATGCAAAACAAAAACAATCTCCATGAAAACTGGCACCAAAAAATATAAGTTGTGAACCAACCAAAGCTTATTTCTTTTCACCAATTTGACCACCCATAAAATAAACATTAGTCATCGCAACAATTCTTGCAAAAGAAAAATCTCCTTAAAGACTCAATCACCATGTTAGGGAATAAACCACAAAACACATGCAATATCTTTTAGTCATTTCATTTTCTTCTAAGATCAATTATCCATGCATTTTTTCATTTTGTATTCTTCAAGATTAAATATACTTATTTTTTCATTTCATCTTTAAGATTAAGATATGTAATTTGTTAACAAATAATCAATTATTATAAAACCCAATTTAATTATCATCTTCTTCCATCTTTAAAAAGGGTTGACTTGTTTGTTTCAATATGATCATAACTTAATACACACATATTATGTTTAAGGCATTTTTTTAGGGAGGGTGTGTGTCTAAAACTTGGTCATCCTAAACCACTGGACTTAGGATGAACATTCTGGTTTTCCTTTTTTCTAAATATCCTTTCATTGTTGTCTAACTATTTTTCAAAGTTGTCCCTCATTGTTATCTAGTTGTCATTTGTCTACTCAAGTTTTCATGTTTTACATCTATATGTGAGTTTTTTTTATGTACCACCTATTTCATCACATTTAAGTTAACTCAGTTACTCACTCTAGAATTTTCCAACAATACAGAATACTACTGAAATATTTTGACATTCATGGAAACTCGGTTGTTAGGCCTAAGTTTTAAATTGCACATGATGAATCATCTCTCTACATTGTTTGCAGACTGTGAAAGGATTAAAATACACCCTTTTTATTCAATATCACCCAATGACTCAAATGTTTTCACCTCATAGCCCTCAAGGGGAAACTCAATTGGCAAGTGTCGTTATATTAAGTGTTGTGTTAGATGAGGTTCCGAGTTCAAATCCCCCCGACTTACCTGTTCCTGCAGAAGGGGCATATGTATGGCACCTGGAGGTTATAGTGGTAGTGCTCGTAATCGACCTTGTGTCATGCGAGTACGAGACTGAACAATTGTTGATTTCGCTAGTCATAAAAAAAAAATTGCACCTCATGCAATCTTTGAATCCTATTGTAATTGGAATGGAAGGGGGAAGAACAGGGCAGTTACAAATTCCTCTATCCTAGAATTGGAACGGTGTGGAATGGGGAGGAATGAAGTTGTTACATTTAGTTATATATTGGAATGATTAGGAATTTGTAAGCTTTACTTCGCCATTTGAGAAATACGGGAGAGAGTAAACCAAAGGAGGATATAAAGTATAGTCAACTACTCCACAATTTTACATTTCATCCTTTAAGGTTTTTTTTATGTGTTTTTATCTTTACAAATAATTTGAGTCTTCTTGAATGCTTCATATATGTGATCTTGTAGTGGAAATATATGATCTTGTAGTGGAAACCTTGTGGAGGCCTCAACTCAATGGTAACATGTTTTCTCTTGAATTCTTCTTCCTCATTAGTAGCTTTAGCTTTCATTTTATACGAATGTGCATTCTTCAGAAGTGACAAACCCCTCCCTAATTTACTCCACTAAAACCGTGATCCCCGATAATTCTCTCTTGATGGCTTTCCACCACACTGTTCCCCAGTGAAAACTACATGAATCCTTCTGGCAAACTCCATTTACATCTAAGAAACCCTAACAACCCTCTAAAATCCTCTCTAAGAGCTCTTCCTTGGCTTGAGACTCCACCAAAAACCCCATATCCACAATCATGGAATTCATGTACCCTAAAGCCAGATGCAGAATGGTGTTGGCTAGGGAAGAGGACCTAATGTCTAGGTCATTTTCAAGAGAAATCAGACCCTTTATATAGTTATGCCTCAGTTCCTTCCTTAGGAGGGAGGCTACATGATTCCCATGGATTCAGCATGTTGAAAAATACTTGGAGCACTCGGATTATACATAAATAATCACTCAAATATTTGGATCTAACAATTTCTCACTGATGCTTTCCCAATATTCCTTTGCTCATATTTCATGTTCTTGCGGCGTAAATTTTTGAAATCCAATGGTCATCATTATCTTTAAGTCTTCTCTATTATTGGAATATTTTAGTGATTTTGAAACCCTGCAGAGGATTAATGCAAACATGAATGTCTTGACCTTGCAAATGTTTCTGCACTGGATTATGGATTTTACAAGCTAAATGATAAAGGACTATGATTGCGGTCAAGGTTCTTTATAATATTTTCCCAATTTTATTGTAAAATACTGCGATTGTGGATACTATTCAGATTGAAGTTTGTCTAGAATATTTTCCCAATTTCACTGATCTCTTTGTTGTATTATTGGTGCTTTTCATTGTTTTGAGTCAGGGACATGGTTTCAGGATGGTTTACCTGCCGAATTCAGGGGATAGGGCCTCCACCTTTATTGTTTTTTTTTTATGTATTTTATGTTTATTTTGTTGTAACAATTTATGTGAAATTTCCTATTTAGTTTGCCTCTTGCAGGTCATGGTTTAGATTCCTCGACTAGAATCTTTTATTATTATTCCCCAAGGAAATCCAATGGGTTTCTCTGGGCGAGGGAAAGGATTCAATCTTGTCCCCAATGCTCAACTAAATATTAGTTCCACCTGGTCAAACACAACAATTAAGGGGAGATATCGTGAAAGAAGGCGTGAATTTTATTGGCAATATTTAATTTTCGAGTGTTTGTGCTCATGTTGTTGATATTTATTAGCATGAATAGAGAAATAGATCTAGTTTAGTTCAAGCTCTTTGATCTAAGTTTCTGGTCACGAGTTCGACTTTTCCAATGTAAATTTATGTTAAAATAGAGTAGGTGAGGATCAAAACCTCGTCGCTCCAAGAAAACATAGGTTTTAAGTTATAACTTCTAAATAGACATGGTTAGAGGCTTGTGATTGCTTGGCTTAATTTCAAATATGTGTGTGAGAGATTTAGATTTATGTTGTGTTTGTTTGTAGGTGATAAAAAATTTACTCTATCCAATCTGTTGTATATATATTAATCTTCACATCACAACCTCGATCTCGTTGGATCCCCAAGGATTTGTTCCTTTGAACTTTTCCCTCATACAAATCCATGATTGATCCATTAAAATGGATGGGAAATTTCTCTATTGGGCCCTTCTAGTAGTTATAGCTACCTCTTCATTGATTTCGTTAACACTGAATGCAACAATGTCTGATCCTACTTCTTGTGGTTAGCATCATAATTCGATAGCATTGACATAAGATTTTCTATTTGTTTTTTCATAGAGACATAGTCAATGAAAATGTTTTGAGATTATAGAGATTGATCCTCTACCTAAATGGAAACTTCATAAAATCAAAGTTGATAAGATATATTAGATGTCTATGGTCAATTTCATATCAAAAGAGGTAACTAGATTTGTTGAAACAAATATCCCAATCTCTGCTTTGGAAACTGGCCATCAAATACCTATCATAAATGAATATGATATTAAGCAAGTGAGATTATAGAGACTGGTCCTCTACCTAAATGGGAACTTTGTAAAATCAAATTTAATAACATATATCAGATGTCTAAGGTCAATTTCATAGAAAGGGAGGTACTTAGGTTAGTTTCTTTCAACAAAGGTTTATCTCACATACCTATTTGGACTTACAATCTATCATAATTTTCCAGTCTCCCTGAAAGATCCCCATATAAATTCATTTATGCATCTTTCTATCCAGCTCAGTGGACTCTGCATGGATCACAACCTGTTTCTATAATGACCTGAAGTTTTTTTCAATTCTATAGTACTATTTTCTTGGCTATTCTCCATGCATTTCAATGCAGCAAAATTGTTGTGAGTGGTGAAGGAATTGAGAACCTTACTGAAATGGAATTTTAAAATATCTATGTTCCTTCCCCATGGGTAACCTAGTACAAGAAAATAGAACAAACTCATTCTAGACCTACTCGATCTCAACCTCTAAGAATACAAGATGATGAATCTACAAGACATATCCTAAAGCAGGGATTTTCCAAGGGTCATAAATTTTGACTCGGCTATCCATTTGGGTTGAAATTTTACAGGGAGTTGTGTCTCGAAGAGTTCATTTCCACGGGGATTTGATACTCCAAATTAGACATCATTTCGACACTTTTCCGGGGCCAAATTCATTAATATAAGGCCTCAAATTGGGGCTTTATTGTTTTTACGAGAATTTTTAAATTCTAAATAATCAATTATCTCTTAGTTTCTGAACTTGATTAAAAATGCGAGTTGAAAAATAGTGTCTCTCTAGTTAGCTCTTAGTTATTGGTCAATTTTAGAGCGATGAAAGAATTTCCTAAAATTAGTTGTTTTTCTAAAATTAGTTGTTTTCCTAAAATTAGTTGTTTTCAAAAATCTCAGATAGTAGTTATAAGGGGTTGAATTTCCATTGTAATAGTTAGGATGGAGAAGGAATAAAAATGAGTTATTTTCCACTCTCGTGTGTTTGCATGGTTTTTAGATCTTATGAATGAATCCAATTTTATTGGTTACATCATATCCTCTCTATGAACTTGACTTAGATCGAGCGGTCATTTACAAGACAAAGAATCCTTGGATCCTATAAAGGAAGTGCATCTACTTCTCCAAGATTTGATCTAAGGAGCATGGCTCCTCCTACAAGGAATGTTATTATGAATTTACCTTTTGAATCAAGACTTGTCACTCCATCTTCAGAACTTAGACGTGTAGGTCAATAAGATAATTGTCTAGTTTGTGAACAATTTAAAAGAGAGATTGTCTCACATCAAAATGATGCATATTTCTATCCTAAAGGTAAAAATCATGAAGAATTCCCTTTCTCTAATGATGCTCAAAAATTACCTAGAGAAGGTGAAGATAAAAGATATAAAACTATTGATGGTACTAAAAGATTAGAAAATGAGTTCATAAATGCATATGCATCCAGGCGTGTATTTTCTTCTTTTCTATTTGAAAATTGCATTTTATTGGGTCTGAATCATGAAATTAAATGAGCAATAATGGTTGGCAAGGTATTCCAGATATTTGATGGGAATAATAGATGAACAATATCTCTATATTCAAAGGAAAATATATTGAAAGATATAATGAATTAAATTGAAAGAATTTCAGTCAAAGGTATACAAATATATGCTTATAGATGTGTCGTTAATATTTTGGGAGCTTCCTCTGTGTTGTATAATCTTTAGCAGTGGAGCATCCTGTTATTTTAATTCTAATATTTATTGGTTTTTCTAGAGAAAATATCAAGAACCATTGTTATTTTTGTGATAAGAGATGGTTGGACATCATGGTGGTATATGTTGGTGATTCTCGTTGCACTCTTGAATCACTTGGAGGATTGGTTTCTCTATTGGGAAAGAAAAATGGGAGATTCAAGACAATGTAAAATTAGTTTCTCTGTTGGCAATACAAATGTGAAATTGAAGGTAAATATAATATGGAAAAACAATATCAAAGAATATCCAAGAGATACTCAACATATTTGCAGAATGATTGAAGACAGAGAAGATGGTAATGCTTTTCAGGGAAAGAAACAAAGAAGTTCCTCCTCCAAAGATTTTGAAGGATACATGGGGTCATAGCAAGCAAATGCAACATTTTATCATGCTCTAGTAATTATTAAACTCAAGTGATATGGTCCCTATTGATATGGTCCCTATTTGTTTCCAGTCATTTCTCATTTTCTGTTGGAATTTATTTTAGTAGTTTCATTGATAGATTGTTTTTGTTATTGAAAGGCCTTGATTCACCAAGGAAGCTATTTATAGTAGCTTTGATTATTGATAATATGGTGTTCTGGTAGGTACATAGTTTAATCAAGATTGTCTTATTTTATAAATTCATGGTGTTTGAGTAGGCACTTAGTCTAATCAAGATTGTCTTATTTTATAAATTCAAAACCAAAGTGTTTTCAAAAAATTTATCATTTAGTCATTCAATGCCAAATACTTTGGATGAAAATGGAATTCTAACTTGTATGCTTCTTGTAAAGCAAGATTTACTCTCCTAAATCTCTATAAATATCATAGTTTTCCAACCTTTTTCATATTGATAATAATATCATTTTAAAAATATCCAAACAATAAAAGAGAAATTATTTATATCTAAGTTATTATTATATAATTATTTTTATGTGATTAAATGTATTTCCAAAATAATTAATCACTACATTAATAGTATTAATATTAATAAAAAGGATCGTGTTATTAATGTCTATAGTGTCAAGAGCCACATTATGTGTATGAAAAAAAATGTTCATTCTCTATTTTAATTTGTTTTGTGTATTTTTTTTACTAAGATTTATATTGTTTTACGTTTAAAAATTTGATGTAATAGGTTCTATATACATGGTAATAGGCTCTATATACATATTTTTTTTTAAATATTTTTTTTATTTAATATTTTTTTTATTTGATTTTTTAAATATTTTTTTAATTTAATTTGTATTTATTTGATAGAATCGTTATTTATTGTAACAAGTGTTATATACATAGTTACTTTTTAATGTTCAACCAAACATTTGTTTTTTTATATTTTTTTTTAATGTTTATTTTATTTATTGTAACTAGGATTGTTAATTTATGTGTTCATTGTGACGAAACAAAATCAATAAGTATAACAAAAATATTCCAGTAATAATAAAAATAACATATCATAAGTTTGTAAAAATTAACAAAATATATAATTTAATCTAATATATTTGATTTTATTGTATGTAAAAATAAAATATTATGAAATATGTTTAATGGATTTTGTATATATAGAAATTGTTTATATGTTATATCTAATTTAATTTCTATGAAAATAAGTGTTGCATGGCAGTGTAGTCCCTGTTGGATTGAATTGGGAATAAATGCAGAGGTGTGCAGGCCCGAAGTAACTGTGAGTCGTTGATTTTGAAAGAGAGCGGGAACCATTGATCCCCATAGCATACCCAAAATTTGTCAATTCGGCAGTTTGAGAGATTTGGCATGAGGCAAGTTGATATATTCTTTGATTCTGATTTCCTTCCCTGGTTTTATTGAATTTTTGTCAGCATATGTGACATGAAATGCCATATTCATCAGCATTTAATGTAAGGGGTTCTTAATAATAGGGGTTTCAGCTTCCAATTATGATTTGAAAGTGATGAGATGGCAAGGCTGGCAAGGTGGGTTTTAATGGCTTTAATGATTGTCCAATTATTTTGCGTTGGCATGGCGTGGACTGGCCAATTCAATGGCAGATTCTTGTGTGAGGTGTCTGTTTTTATAGTGCTTATAAGATGTAACCTTAAGTTAAATTTATGATAATATAATACAGAGGCAATATCTCATTAGCTGAGTCCTAAATTTAATTTTAAGTGATGCATAAATGATTAACAAAACTGTTAAAATAAAACAAGGTATGAATTACACTCATTTGCAGTAGTAGAAAAAGTGAAGATGTGCATTTGATAGATGATTAAGAATGCAACAATTTACACAAATCAGAGGTCATGTTTTTACTCACAGTAGGAACAGAGGTAAAAATCATAACTGAATGGACTTTTGATGTATTAAGATCACACTAGATGTATTACTAAATTGTAATTATTTAATCTTGAAGAAGTACAAAAGGAAGCTAACATGAAGAGGAAATGGAAAAACAAGGAAAGCACATAACTCAAATTAAAGGAGACTTAGAATATTTCTCTTCTCTTGTATTAATATTAGATAAGTTCTTTGTTTTACATTCAGCCAGAAGAAGCCTGGAAAAGATGTAAGATATATGTATTTATACAAAAATTGTCATAACTAGAAGTAGTTAGACTTTCCACAATATCTGTTGTAAATATAGAATACAATCCAAATTGAAAAACAAAATGCAGATTTTGCTGAGTTATGGCTTGATGTGTTGGTGCTTCATAAGCTCCTTTATTTTCTCCTGGATGTGCTTACTTTCATTTGTTCATTGAACTGGGTACATATTTTGATCAATGCTATGAAAAATCTTGAAGGTTCAATGTTCTCGTTCAATTCAAAGGAAAATACCTTCTTCTGTACTAGTGGTAGCTTCTCCTAGATCTTCATTACTATCTGGGTTGTAATTTGGTGTTGCAAACTAGGTTTTACCAACAACTCGTTGATCTTGAGAAAATCAATCTAGTTCATCTGTTGGATGATAGATTGTATACTTTCCTTATTCTTTCTGGAGATTTCTTTATTCTTTTCTATGTCAATTTTCTCAAGTGTCTCAGAGATATCATTACCTTTGAATTCAACCAATTTTGTATCTACAATAGACAGGGTAGTCAGACAAGCCTCATTTTCC
This sequence comes from Picea sitchensis, assembly GCA_010110895.2. Lineage (NCBI taxonomy): Eukaryota > Viridiplantae > Streptophyta > Pinopsida > Pinales > Pinaceae > Picea > Picea sitchensis. The sequence goes on along the minus strand of SNQJ01S0090458.1, from coordinate 50,707 downwards.
TCCCTAGCAAGCTTCTTGATTTCTTGTAGGTTCGTCTCCCAAACTTTCAAGGCCATTTCAACTTTCACCTGTTCAAATTGTGAAAAAGGCACGAGACCAAGAATATTGGCTTTCTTCCTGCATACAATGAATTCCTGAAATTTGGATCTAGCCATACAGGCATCGTTTTATTTCTCATAAATATTTTCAAAGAATTATTTATTGCCTTATAGTATTTCTGAATAGTATCCATTTTTTGATATAGATCCTGATTGACAGCATCCAACTTTTCATTAATTTCAGATGCTTGTTTTTGGAATGAAGTATTATCTGTGTTTGCATTTTCCAGTGAAGCTATTCCTGTCTACAACTGTTGTATTGAGCTGTCTCGCTGAGTAATGATGGAATTACTAATCTGTAAATTCTGGATAGTCATGTCCAGTTTTTCCTGTAACTGTTTCATCTATTGTTTATAAGCCAACTTGATTTGTTCTATGTTATAATTCATTCTGCTCTTGATAACTTGTTTCGTGCTTTGCATTTCATTTTGACACCATTCAACCAAGAGAGACTTTTCTTGCAGTTTCTTTGACACATTTCCCATTGACCATTGGTTGGCAGTGGAGAAAACTCTTAGTGAATCTGCAACCTCTTTGGCAAATTCAGGGTCATTTTTTTCATGTCCATCATATGCTATTTTGTGTCTCTTGGTGGTCACTCCTTCCTTTTGGTGAGATTCTTTTCTGATGATAGATTTTCTTTTCTTATCGAAAAATAAAATCGATGGGGGCATCTCTTTAGCCAAAATGGGAGTGAGTTTGTCTATATGGATGACTTCAGAACTAGGAACCTAAAAGCTGGTTGATAAAGGAGTTACTAAGGGAATAGGGGAAATAAGTGCAGCAGACTTTTCTGGACTAGTAAAACTAAGAGTAATAGTGGTAGTAACTATTGATGAAAGGGGGGAAGCATGACCATCTTTCATGAAGGCTTCGAGGGAAGCTAATAATTGTTGATCATTTTGGCCCGGCATTGATGCTTTTATATGTTTAAATAATGCATCTATGTTTTTAAATACTTCTTTAGTTTTGTCCTCAGTGGAGCTACTTCACTGGGGTTCTGTGGATCTAGTTTGATGTGAAGATGGAATGAGATTTGACTCTCGTTGAAAAATATTAGGCAAGTTGTTCCTTCTGTGGTTTTGAAAGATGAGGAAACCAACATGTTGTTCAGGAGGCAGAGTCTGAAATATGTTTTTGAATTCTTCATAGGATCTACCTCCTCGGAAAACATTGTCATAAGGGGAGTCTTCGTGTATATATCTTTTCATGTTGAATTGAGCCAAATGATTCTCTAACATTCTATGAGGATCATGTTTTTTGAATTCAATGTCAACTAATTTGACACCTTCCAAGGCCGCAACCTCGACTTTTGAATGACCAAAATCCAACAATGTAAACATGCCAACCTGTATGGGAAAAGATGGCCATACATTTTTTTGAGCCACTTTCAAGTCTTAGGCGATTCCTCCTACAACTGTTTGGTATGCCACTTCTTTGCAGACTAGCATATCAGGAAAGAATTTTGGGAGGGCATGGGGAGAAACGAAGCATCCAAACAATCTGATTTAAAAGAAGTTATGTTCAATGTACCAATCTGCAATTGTTCCTAAGTTCCACATAATGTGCTCTGAAATCTTGGGCGAAGGGTGACCATAGATAGCTACATGAATGAGAACCACTACATTGTGACAGATCTCATAAAAGAAATCTTTAGCATTTTCTTCCCATAGTTTGGAGTGGTAGAAATGTATAGGCTCAGAACTAGTCAGGTGTAACACCCTGTTTCCCCCAGCTTGTAAATATAACTGGACTTGCCAAGAACTATGGAAAACTCATAAATGTGAATATGTGATGTAAATGGACCTTGTGGAAAAGGTCAATGAATGTGAATAACATTTTGAATTTAT
>SNQJ01S0090458.1:30077-45521 GCA_010110895.2 Picea sitchensis | reverse complement strand
GCAAGGCGATAGATATCACCCAGATATTCATGAAAGAGGTGTTCAGACTGCATGGTATGCCGAAAGAGATAGTGTCTGACAGAGACACAAAATTTACTTCCAACTTTTGGAAATCACTGATGGCTGGTTTGGAGACCAAATTGTTGTTCAACACCGCCTATCACCCTCAATCCGACAGACAGACAAAAAGAGTGAATCAGATATTAGAGGATATGTTAAGGATGCATGTAATGCATCAACCCAAGAAATGGGAATACTACCTGCCATTGGTAGAATTTGTCTACAACAACGGCTACCAAGCATCCTTAAAGATGAGTCCCTTCGAGGTCCTCTATGGTAGACAGTGTAATACTCCAGTCAGCTGGAGTAATCCTATAAATAGGATTTATTTTGGACCCGACATGTTGAAAGAAATGGAACAGCAAGTAGCTCAGATAAAACAAAATCTGAAGATCGCCCAGAACCAACAGAAAAGTTATGTTGACCAAAAGAGAACTCCAAGAGAGTTCAAAATGGGAGACCATGTATATCTCAGAATTAAGCCCAGAAGGAGTTCCCTGAAAATGGGAGCTTGTGTCAAGTTGGCACCTCGGTATTGTGGACCCTTTGAGGTTCTAGATAGAGTGGGACCTGTAGCCCATTGGCTAGCACTTCCTCCCACAGTAAAAGCACATAATGTTTTCCATGTTTCGTTATTGAAGAAATATGTACATGATACTAATCATATAATTGACTGGTCTATGATCCAGGTGGAACCGAAGGGAGAATTTCTACCAGAACCCCAATGCATACTGGACAGAAAGGAAACCCCACTTCGAAAGAGAACCATTGCACAGGTCAAGGTGCAATGGAAACATTTTGGCCCAGATGAGGCTACATGGGAAATGGAGGATGTCATGAGACAGGCATATCCAATTTTTTTTACTTCTGTACATGCAATTCATGTTAGTAGATAAGAACATCGAGGACGATGTTCCTTTTAAGGGGGAGGGAATTGTAATACCCTGTTTCCCCCAGCTTGTAAATATATTTGGACTGGACAAGAACTATGGCAAACTCATAAATGTGAATATGTGATGTAAATGGACCTTGAGGAAAAGGTCAATGAATGTGAATAACATTTTGAGTTTATTGCAGGACTGCTGAGAGGGGATGTGCAGAAAAAGAGACCACGATTGCGGTGGAAGGCACCTGGAAACGTGGCGTTAACTTCCAGCGAGAATTAATACCGTATTTGGACTCCACTGGCCCGAAGAACCAAAAGCAGCTCGCTGGCCCCGAATTAAATGTCTTGCAGGCTGGTAGGTAGATGGTTTAATGAGGGATGGGAGGTGAACCTCCCATCCGTAGAGCCATCAGACCTTATCAACGCAAGGGTAATCGCGCCACATGCAACCTCGCAAGAGGATAAGGCATCGGGTAGAAGTGATTGCGGGGGCAGATGTGAGGGGAGAACTCTGGCATTATGCAGAGTGAGTGATAGCAGAGAGGAAGAATTGCAACCTTCACTCCTGGTCACTGGAAAATGGAGACGCAGTCTCACAACATCGTGGTCTCAGCTCAAGGGTGGCTAGTGGTAAATCCGCTGGGAGTCGCTAAGCCTACGGTTGGGTGGAAACGAGCACCCCTCTCAGCAGTTGTTTAACCCTGGTGTTATTTCTGATAAGTGTTTTGCCTCTGGCACCTTGAAATATATGTATTTTTGATAATTATGCTCATAAGCTGCGGAACTATGAATGTTTTCATTTTAAGAATGTCTGAGTAGTATTTTGATCAGTACTAGTAGTTGTATATGCTTATAACAGAAAAACCACGCATGGCTTATGTTGATAAATGAATTTAATTATGCATAAGTTGAACCAAGTCAGGCTTCCAGCCCATTCTCGGGAAGTTGTTTACCCTTATCTGTCTCCATGGATGCCTTGGAATAGATCTCTTCACAGAGATTCCCTCCTTGGAAAGGTTTACCAAGAACCTAGAAAAAGGACTTGGCTGTGCAAGTCTTAACAACCCTGTACGAGGAGGAATGACCCTCTTAAAATATCGAAGTAGCAGCATAGGGATAAGTATCGAACGATGGACGAGATTCCATCGGAAGACCCATGGTCATTCACGATCGTTAGATTGATGAAAGAAACAAGGGCATTACATACCTTGCCCCTTTTCCTCTATATTTGTGAATAGCGAGGAAATCGGGATCGTAGACCCCCATGGTCCATAAGAACATTTGGGCCGTTGATTTCTCCACACCCAGGAAGTAATGTAAGAGTGCACAAGGTGGGACAGATCTGAGCCGTTAGACCTTAGCTAGAAAAACCTGACAGTCGTTGGATCTGTTAAGAGATGCATGAAGGTTAATCCCTCGTGAATAGGAGGTTGAAAGTCCCGACGGGAGGCGTGGCCATCGAGATATCGGCATTCGTGAAATTGGGAGTCACGATGACATGAGGTCGGGAATTTTCATAGTGAAAATCCCAGAATCAATATGAGTCATCCATCATAGGAAGACATGTGGACAAGATCGGGAGGTCGTTGACATTTCGGAGATCGAAGGGACAAAAAGTCCATACACTTCGAAATTGTGAAGTCCGAAATCCCGACAAAGTGAAAAGTGTCCATTGTAGGGCCAGTTGTCATTATATCGGCATATCAGGATTCAACGGATCGCGAATCCTGAGGATGAGTACATTTCGACAGTGAAAAGTCTGAAAAACCTGATAGTAGATAAGGCTGTGGTCTTGTGAGATAGTGGTCACGTGGGCCAGGAGTTTAGCCAGGAGGGCTAATACGTAAGGGACCATATCGGTGAATGGGCTCATCGAGAATCGCGGAATCAGGATTCCTATTGACAAGAGTTCGGGATTTCCCATGGTGGAAACCACGGAGTAGATCTGAGCCATCCGATTGACGGAGGCCACGTGTCAAGAGATTAACCACATTAGGAAACTGAGCATCGAGGATTCGGGAGTCCTGTGATCGAGAGTCCGGATTCTCGTGATGATAAACCTCGATGAATGGATGAGATTCTTTCGGAGGATCTCAAGGTCTGTAATGATCGTTAGATGTGATATGAGACGTCAACTTAAGCTAGGACGTGAATATGATTTAGGATAAGAGGCAAGCAGATTTGGACAGCCAGAGTCCACCCATCCATATCTACGACTGAGGTTCCATTCCGGAGCCCCCTTACTATTCTGCCTTTAGTGGTAGGGGGGGGGGTGTCCGGAATTGGATGTGCAACTTTCGAATAGTTGATATTAACTCATCATAATCAACGATGCTCAAGAATATTTCGGACCCTCCTTTCCATTCTACCTTTAATGGGGGGGGGTCCGAAATAGTGTGGCGTGTGAAGTGGTGCCCCTCCTATCATGTCGACCACCGTGTCGCGTTTCCCTCTCTACCACCTGTGTTCCACTTAACCGTGCAATGGGGCCGTTTCTCATTGGCTGTTCTCTGGCCCTATTGGGATTTGTTCCTATTATCCATTTTCTGACCCTGTAGGGATTTGTCCCCATTGGCCGGTCTCTAGCCCTGTCGGGGTTCGGCAGTTGCAGAGTTGAACAATTAGACATTACTGTAGCGTCGAGGCGCGAAATACAAATAGGCATTATGTTCAAATTGAACCATCATCATGATCCGCGATCACATGGGAACGAAGAAGGAGAGAGAAAGAGCCATCTTATGTTGGGCCTCCATGGATAATTAGGGGCTCTGGTCCGGCAGAAGACCAGAAAAATCCGATTTAGGTAGTCGGTATGTGACATCAGGGTCCAGCTCCAATTCATCAGGGGAAATGGAGTCATGAAGCAAATGGAATCCATGGTGTAGGCAGACATGCAAAAAGGAGCATGTTTCCCTCTTGATTTCAATGATTTGTACTCGGAAACCTCCTTAGCTAGGTTATCCGACAACATTTTTTCCCAGTTGAAAGTATAGCCTTTGTCCACTTCATTGATTATAGACACCCATTCAACTGTGAAATGTGCATGGTTTTTCCTTCCAAATAGTTGACAGAGCATCATGGCAATGTATAAAATGTGGGCATCTAAATATGTTGTGGAATATATACCATGAGCATCGGATTTAAACTTGGTTGGATTTCCCCACCAGGTCTTGATTATGTCATGACTAGTTCTTCCTTATTGAGTGCATTCTCTCCTTTCAAAATCCAGAATAAATGTTGCATTATATGTGTATTTGGGTGTGGAAGATAGTTTATACATTACTTGTATGTTCTATGGAAAAAAGGAGCCAACATAGGTGTTCCGGTAACTAATAATGCTTCTGGTTTGAATGTCAACGAGATCCAGAGCCCAACTTATCATGTCATTGTAGGGTATTATCTTTGGTCAAGCAACAATCCTGTGCAGTTCAGACTGAGCTACCAACCTGAGCTTGGCTGAGAAAGACTCATCTTATTCTTTCGTTGAATCGTCTCGACGGAGAAGAATCTCATGTTCCAAGATATTGTAGACCTGTTTCCAAGACTTGATGGAGTTTTTAATTTGCGAAGTGGTGTCTGAGAGAATATTTGTTGGAATCATCTATTGATGCAGATTTCTTCTTCCCTGGTTTGCGTGGCACCATAATTCTCAGAGAAACGAAATTAACCTTACTATGATAAGAGAAGCATGTAAGGTCTCAATTACTGAATGAAAAACTCTAATTGCAAATGGTAGAATGACTTGAGATTTGAAATGTGTTTATTCATAAAGTCTATCAATCGTCGTATTGATCTACAGACAAGGTGATTATAAAAAATCTATGGAATTTATTAACTGACAATTGAGAAAACATTTTACTTTAGAAAGTTATAAATGCCATTAATACTTTGACGGTTCGACGTTCGCTAGTTTTGAATGTAAGACGACAAAAATCTCCGGAAGGCGAAATTGCGGGAGTAAATAATCATTAACTAATAACTTTTATGTTTTAGGGTGAATTCAGGAAGGTGGGTAACACTTTCGTGAGAATCGGATCTCCAAAATTCCGAAAGACATTTTTTTGGTCGAACTAATATTTTTTTCGGTTGAAAGTACTATTTTTCCTGTCAAAACATGTTTTGGTCGAACCTTTGAACGTCAAATTGAACGGTACCATGACGATGCCCTCGATTTTCGTGTACAAATTTAGCTGGACAAATATTTTTCATTCGGTAACATCTTTTTGGCCGAAAGATATTCCAGCCAAAATATGTTTCAACCGAAATATCTTTCATTTGACAAACGGTTTACATATTACCCGCACATCGCACATGTTATAGTTTTTGAGAATTATTAGTTAGTGATACAGTTTGGTGTTGGTGATTCCATTTGGTGTTGGTGATACTGCTTAGTGTTTGGTGTTGCAAATCGTTTTTGCGGGCGGGCAGATGGGCGGTCTTGTGGATGTTGGAGAAATGTGTGGGAGGACGTTGGAGTTGTGGGTGAGTGGACGTTGGAGCTGTGGGCGTTCGGTCCAAGTACATTTAGATTAGGAAATTTTAATTTCTAGTTAAAAATTATAATTTAGAATTTATTTTTAGATTGTTGATAGGGCCTTATTCGGCCCTATCCATGTATAGTGACAGGCACAAATTCGGGCCTGTACCTGTACATGGAAAGGTCCAAATATGGCCCTGTCCCTTAGCTTAGTAAATGTTATGTTTTACACAATGACCATTACAGAATTTAGAATTTAAATTATGTTTAAATTTTAAATTTTTAGGAAATTTAAATTTTTAGTTAAAAATTAGAATATAGAAATTTTGTTTAGAATGTTGGCAGGGCCTTATTTGGCCCTATCCATGTATAGTGACAGGCCTGAATTTGGGCCTGTACCTGTACATGGACAGGGCCAAATATGGCCATGTCCCTTAGCTTAGTAAATGCTATGTGTTACACAATGACCATTACAGAATTTAGAATTTAAATTATGTTTAAATTTTAAATTTTTAGGAAATTTAATTTTTTAGTTAAAAATTAGAATTTAGAAATTTTGTTTAGAATGTTGACAGGGCCTTATTTGGCCCTGTCCATGTATAGTAACAGGCCCAAATTCGGGCCTGTACCTGTACATGGATAGGGCCGAATATGGCCCTCTCCCTTAGCTTAGTAAATGCTATGTGTTACACAATGGCCATTACAGAATTTAGAATTTAAATTATGTTTAAATTTTAAATTTTTAGGAAATTTAAATTTTTAGTTAAAAATTAGAATTTAGAAATTTTGTTTAGAATGTTGACAGGGCCTTATTCGGCTCTGTCCATGTACAGTGACAGGCCTGAATTCGGGCTTGTACCTATACATGGATAGGGCCGAATATGATCCTATCCCTTATCTTAGTAAATGCTATGTGTTACATAATGACCATTACATAATTTAGAATTTAAATTATGTTTAAATTTTAAATTTTTAGGAAATTTAAATTTTTAGTTAAAAATTAGAATTTAGATATTTTGTGTAGAATGTTGGCAGGGCCTTATTTAGCCCTGTCCATGTACAGTGACATGCCCTAATTCAGGCCTGTACCTATACATGGACATGGCCAAATATGGCCTTGTCCCTTAGCTTAGTAAATGCTATGTGTTACACAATGACCATTACAGAATTTAGAATTTAAATTATGTTTAAATTTTAAATTTTTAGGAAATTTAAATTTTTAGTTAAAAATTAGAATTTAGAAATTTTGTTTAGAATGTTGACAGGGCCTTATTCATCCCTGTCCATGTACAGGGACAAGCCCAAATTCGGGCTTGTACCTGTACATGGACAGACCTGAATTCGGGCCTGTCAATGTACATGGATAGGGCCATATTCAGCCATGTCCATGTAGTACCTCAAACAGTAGGATAAGTAGATCTAGAACTAGAAACAAAGGCCCAGTTCCATAGGAAATCCATACAACCGCTAAGCAAATAGACAAACAACTAATTTCTTAAACCTCTAAACCTTCTTATCTTACAAGGGCTACTAACTTAACCAATGTAGGGTAGAGCAGGGGAAGATATGACACTGGCGTACACATGTCATACAAGTTGCAGAAAATAGACAGAGGCTTGAAGAGAATTTCAACTTTAGGTTAGGACAAAGAATAGCTATTCTAACTATAAACAGTGAGACCAAGGGCTAAGCATGGCTGCTACAGGGCCACCACTACCCTAAATAGTGCCCAAACTGGACAAAAATAGACTCTGACAACAACTGGAAAGAAACATCACCATAAAGGACCTAGTACATATCACAATACTTAACAGACCTAACAAAAATCTTGAAACACAAAAATATGTCTATAGTAGTTGTTGCAATAGGAGAAAAATAAGTACAACTTTGACAAAAACTCCACTTCTCTGCTAATAGTATTGATAATTTAAATTTTTAGTTAAAAATTATAATTTAGAATTTTTGTTTAAAATGTTGACAGGGCCTTATTCATCCCTATACATGGATAGGGCCGAATATGGCCCTATCCCTTAGCTTAGTAAAGGCTATGTGTTACACTATGACCATTACAGAATTTAGAATTTAAATTATGTTTAAATTTTGAATTTTTAGGAAATTTAAATTTTTAGTTAAAAATTAGAACTCGAGCTTGTCCCTGTACATGGACAGGTCCATATTCGGCCTTGTCCATGTATAGGGAAATGCCCGAATTTGGGCATGTCCCTGTACATTTACAAGGCTGAATATGGCCCTGTACATGGACAGGGCCATATTCGACCCTGTCCCTTAGCTTAGTAAATGTTATGTGTTACACTATGACCATTACATACTAATACATGGTTACGATAAATGTATACTTATTAATGGTAATAATTCTAATCACTTGCTTGTTTATCTGATAGTTATGATCATATCTATTATATTGTATTCATGTTAGTAAGGGCTATGTTCTCCTTTTCAACTTAACCAATCTCTTACCTATGATATGCTTAAGCTTCACATGTTATGTCCTTATTGAAACCCATAGCTATCTATGCTTTATCTGAATAAGATGTACACACCATATACATAGTTTCCCTAATAAAGGTAATATAAATAAAATCAATACTAATACTGATAATAATCAAAGCATGTAAACTATCGTAATAACAACTTGACCTCAACTAATATGAAACACACCATGTATAGCTCTATGCTCTCTTATTGTAATTCAAGGTACGAGCTGTAGTGTGACTTATAATTCTATTTTAGTATTACTGCCATTGACCTTTATTCTAGTGAACACAGTAACATCTAGCACAGAATATGAGTCAATTTGGAAGGTATAGGTGATAGACATGAACTAATCCCATTACAGCTAACATGAACATACTGCTTATATGGTATAGATACTAGTAATACCAAACCCAAGGAATTGTTTAAGATTTACCGGTGAATATGGTAACATATGAACAAGGGGAATCAATATTCATACTCTGATACAGGGTGGTATAGATAATAGCCATAGTATTCCATGGAGATCATACATATATTAGTGGCCTATACCTTAGACTCAGAATCTACACTCTTAACTATATCGTAATATTCACATAGCTCATAGGGTATTGATTAGGATGAATTCAGGCTTGTCCTTGTACATGGACTGGTCGTATTCGGCCCTATCCATGTATAGGGACAGGCTTGAATTTGGGCATGTCACTCTACATGGACAGGGTCGTATTCGACCATGTCCATGTACATGGATAATTGAAACTAGAAACTCTTGAATGATCTTGTGCTTATATGTCCCATATAGTATTATTACTCTTCCGCATATTGGAAAAATTATATAAAATTTAGATTCCCATCTCCTTGACCCAAAAAAGTATTTCAACTCTTTTTCCTCCACATTGTTTCTTCCCTTCTCAAGTCACATTCCACGGGACTGTGGCTTGGCCACGGGGAGCCATCCTTATGGCCAAGCCATGGGCACACCAATGGCTTGGCCACAGGGCTGGGCCCCTGTGGCCAAGTCACAGTCCAAGTCACAGTCATACTTAGCCCTTCCACTACCTGATCAACATTTAAGTGATTAGTCTATGCCTGAACAATCGGCCACGAGCCGAATCTACTGTCTTTCACTCTGGTGTTAAAGACTTAGATTCAAATTCCCTTCTTTTCTGTGCATAGATAATCAATTATTAAAATTGGTTGTGACTTGGCCGAGGGGGATAGCCCTGTGGCCAAGTCATGGGAACGCCTATGGATTGGCCACATGTTTGGACCCCCGTGGCCAAGTCATAGTCATTTCAAACATTTTGTATTTCATAAAAATTTCAAACTGTCCAAGTTTTAATTTCAAAAGGTTTTTATTTTATAAAAATTTCAAATATTTAGGAATTCAATTTATAAATCCATTTTTACATATGTAATATTAGATTATCATAAGTTATAATATTATTTTACAAATTGTTGATTCTGGAATTCCTTGTTGTACATTATTGTCTATCTTATAATTTGTAAAGGAATATTTGTGAAATATACATACAATGGAAAATATTTAAAACATATATATGTAATTTTTTTTAATAAATTTAAAAATAAAATAGGAAGAMAATTTAAAARTTRYTTGTTTTATATGTTCAAATTATACACACAAACAATAAATTTATAAACAATATGGATTTACTTAAAAATGGGAATTTGATATATAGACATTAATAAATAATTTATAAACAATATGGATTTAGTTAATTTGATATAGACATTTAACAATCAAATATTAAGTTTTTAAATTTGATATAGACATTTAAAAATCAAATATTAAGAATAGAGTAAGCATTAAAGTGATTAGTCTATGCCTGAGCAGTCAACCAGGAGTCGAATCGATTCTCTTTCACTATGGTGTTAAAGACTTAGATTCAAATGCCTTGCTTTTATGTGCATAGATAATCTCTTATTAAAATTGGTTGTGACTTGGCCGCGGGGGGCCAGCCCTGTGGCCAAGCTGTGGGCACGCCCATGGCTTTGCCACATGGCTCACCCCCTGTGACCAAGTCATAGTGATTTCAAATGTTTTGTAGTTTATAAAAAATTCATAAAAGTTTCAAACTGTCCAAGTTTTAATTTCAAACATTTTTTATTTTATAAAAAATTCAAATCTTTAGGAATTCAATTTATAAATCCATTTTTACATATGTAATATTAGATTATCATAAGTTATAAATATTATTTTACAGATTGTTGATTCTGGAATTCCTTGTTGTACATTATTGTCTATCTTATAATTTGTAAAGGAATATTTGTGAAATATACATACAATGGAAAATATTTAAAACATATATATGTAATTTTTTTTAATAAATTTAAAAATAAAATAGGAAGACAATTTAAAAGTTGCTTGTTTATATGTTCAAATTATACACACAAACAATAAATTTATAAACAATATGGATTTACTTAAAAATGGGAATTTGATATAGACATTAATAAATAATTTATAAACAATATGGATTTAGTTAATTTGATTTAGACATTTAACAATCAAATATTAAGTTTTTAAATTTGATATAGACATTTAACAATCAAATATTAAGAATAGAGTAAGCATTTAAGTGGTTAGTCTGTGCCTAAGTAGTCAGCCAAGAGTTGAATCTACTCTGTTTCACTCCAGTGTTAAAGACTTAGATTCAAATGCCTTACTTTTCTGTGCATAGATAATCTCTTATTAAAATTGGTTGTGACTTGGTCATGGGGGGCCAGCCCTGTGGCCAATCCGTGGGCACGCCCACAGCTTGGCCACATGGTTGGCTCCCTGTGGCCAAGTCACAATCATTTCAAATGTTTTGTATTTTATAAAAATTTCATAAAAATTTCAAACTGTCCAACTTTTTATTTCAAAGGTTTTGTATTTTATAAAAAATTTAATTTTTTAGGAATTCAATTTATAAATCCATTTTCACATATTTAATATTAGAGTATCATAAGTTATAAATCATATATGTATAAGACATGAGTGACCTACTTGTGTAGATCTGGTTTTTCCTTGAAATTCATCTAATCAACTTTCAATGTAATATATGCTTGGCTTTTTAGCCAGCAACTGACTGAATTTCACTTTTTTCAGTCTCTAGAACAACCAAATTCAACACTCACTTTTTATATGGATTCTCTTCAAAACCATAGACTCTTATCATAGTAAACTGCTAAAAAAGGAACCAGTCTCCCACTTTGGTGTTGTTTTGAAATTGTAGTGACCCTTTGACTAAAGGAATAATTATAACGAATACTTCATTTTGGATAATAAAGTCTAATATAGACATAAAAGAGTTTACATGCTGCAAAAAACCTTCACTAGTGACATGATCTCTTACTATAGGCAGCCACTCAATGGTTTGGAGAGCAACATGTTGGTTGGTCATTCACCATCCTAGACTTAAAATAACCCATATGTGAGTAGTTTTGATGGATTAACATATGGATCAAGTGAGACTAGTACATGAATGACCTCGTACCCCTAAAATTTAAAAATTGTTGGTGCATTGTATTTGCCAAGAACTTGCATAAGTCAAACTTTATGAAGGTTTGATTCTCGGGGTGTGACAAGGCTACTAGGAAACCCAAAAACAATGATATCCATTATAAAACTATTATAAATAGAAACAAACTTTGAAACATAGGCAGTATATTCACTGAAGTCATTCCCTCAACCTCTAGAACAAATACACCAAAACATAGGTAGTATATTCACTGTTATAACATTGGAATATGTTATAACATATTACAATGTAATATGTAATATGTTATAACATATTACTATAACATATAATTAAATTGTAATATGTTATAACATATTACAATGTAATATATGTTATATAGTAATATATGTTATGACATATTGCATTGTAATATGTTATGGAAAATCTGCATTAATATAGCACATCAAATAGAAAACAAATAGCGAAACATAGGTAGTATATTCATTGTAGTCATTCCCTCAACCTCCAGAATAGATACACCGAAATATGTAACAGTCACTTCGCATTGATAGAGAAACTAATAAACGACATCAATATTTCATGTCAAAGCCTCATTTACAAAGCTAGTAGAAATGCAATTTGAACTTGCATCATCATTCTTGTGATTAGTTGCCTATACCTTAGATTGAAACTCTACACTCTTAACTATATTGTAATATTCACATAGCTCATACGGGTAAGATATGAAGCTGATTCCATTTCTTTAGCTCTCTCTTAATCAGAGTAAGTAAAACCCATATGTATTGGATAAGAGTATATACCCTTTGAAAGACCCTTGTTAATGATATATTACCCTTTGTATTTACACAAGAATTTATTTGAAGATGAGCTTCTATTAACCTTTGCATAAGATACTAGTTGAAGATGGTGATGTATTACCCTTTGTATTTACACAAGCATTGGAATCACCCAGCCAAGTCCTGGTTGTCCACGGGGTTTCTGATAGGATGGATCTACCAAAATGATTCAGAGGCCATTCTCATCCCATGTATCGACAAGGTCACTGGAAGAAGTCTGGTAAGAATATAAACAACACTTTATAACCACATAAAAACAAATTTTTAGTAGTGTCAAATCATCTAATCACAGACGGTTGGTATATAAAAGGTCCGTCATAAATAGAATTCCAACAACTTGCAATCATATAATATATTTTCTCTATTAATGCCCCCTCCAAGTGTAATATAGACATGTTGATACTTAGTTCCATTGCTTTGTAGATGGCATATTTCTTCCATCCAACCAAACATGGCATAGAGTTAATCGTTGATTTTCATGGACTGTGCTCCATACATGTTGGATGCATGAAATCTGATTGTGCATATAGATAACTGCTACTATGTTACCAGACTTTGACCCATGTACTATTGGTGGATTTCCCAAGGTTATTTGTGCTAATATTAAGGAACCAAAATATATTTGAAATGGGCATGGGTAGTGGAGTTATGCATCACCCTATTATAATTGTGTCTAACATAAAGAACATTTCTATTAATTTTGTCTTATTTTTTTTTCTTTCTTCATAATTTTTGTTGGTTAATGTTGGAGATATTAACTCATACTTGTCTTGTGCTTAACTTTTCATGAATTTCCAAAGGATAGATATTGAGGAGAGATGTCGACACAATATTCTCCAAACATTCCTCGCAAACGCTCCAGACTCTCCTAAGATGGAAGAAGAGGAAGTTCTTCCTCGAGTGAGACTCCAAGTGACCAACAATAATCTCATTAGAGGAGATTTTCAAACGAGTCTGTGAATAGATCAACTGTAGAATGTGCTCAAGCAATTAATATGGATGTAGCCTTCTTAGATAGGTTGTGCATTGATACTCCTACACCTGAGAATGTAGGGAATACCTCAGGATAAGAGAATGTTTATGGTAATTTTCTTTGATTTTGTTTATTTTTGATGTATTTTTGTGTATTTAAATTTATGTCAAGTTAAATGTTGTAATTAATTTCAAATGTGTGTGTAGACAATAATTTTAGAGCAAGGGACGACAATGAAAGAGAGAGTGGTTTTCAAGAAGATTCTAATGTTGGTGCAGAGAGTGAAGGTGGATTTAGGAGGCTGTGTTATCAAGAAATAGAAGACTACACGCCTACGTCCACCTATCCTTCGAATGTTGGTGATGAACTTCTCTGGGAAGGGATTACTTAAGCAATGACCCTTGAGTGATGCTCAGGTGTTAAAAGAATGTTGGAAAATTATTTGGTGGTCTTGGAAATCCCTTAGGAGAGTAAACAAAGCTTGCATATTGTTTTTCATTCATTGCAAAATTTTATGGACGCATATCAAAAGATGGGGCCAACCACTGACAGTTTTGTCGATCTAATGAGGCGGCGAAAGTTAGAGGTGATGGGTCCTGATAAATGGGAGGCAGTAAAAAATCAAGTTTTAAAATAAGACGGAATTTTGATGTTCAACTTCAAAGATGGGCCACAGTGGAAGATGTTGAAGGTGCAATATTTTAAGCACCCCAACATTGTAGGACGTCTGTAGAACAGATTTTTGGTGGCATATGGGAAATTGTCGTGGAACGATAAGGTTCCACACTATTTTGCAAGACACTTTTATGCATATTTTTTCTTGCACATGCACCCTGATTATACTAGTCTACCATCCAATTATTATGAGATTGGTAAAGGAAGAACATATGATTGCAAATGGGCATATTGAAATGTGACATTGTCAAGGCCTCCACAACCTTTAGTACCTCGCTAAACAAGGGCATTTGTTTCACATTAAGAGTTATGAGCTATATCATCGGTTGGAAAAGAGGCTAGGAATGCAATCGAGGAAAATTTGGAAGCAATTTGTTATGTGTTGATGTTGACATGAACCATCAACGAGCGGAAGCCAATTCCTAGGCCACATTTGTTTATAAAGAAGATGCGAAGTTAAATACCATGTCATTAGAAGATATTAAGGAGTATGCAAAATTTTGTCGTGATGGTTGGAAGAAGGTCATTCAGAATGATGACCCAAACAACAGATTGGTATGTGTTTTAGTTAGTAAATTTTTAACACATTATATGATAGTTTACTTCTAATTCTAGATTTAGATATCATTACATATCTATAGAAATAATCGAGTTGTTATTGTCATTAATTGCAGTTTGGAGATATGTTAAATGAATCTCCAGTAGATAGGGGACTTGATTCCACGAGTTCAAATTTGGATGGGTTGAATCGGGTATGTGTTTTCTAATATCCACATTTGAGCACTTTAGTTGTCCAATTTCCAATCTTTTGAATAAGAGATCAACAACACTTATAATTTTGTATAAATGTGAACACATTAAATCCTAGATTTAGTTCTTAGTTGTGTTGTTCACAGATCCCTATTCCATCTCTTACTACTTGGGGAGGCTTGTCTCAATTCTCATTGAGAGAGTTTGAAGAGGGTGGGGGCTCACATGTATCATTTAAAGTGTTAAAATCATTTAAATTTAATTTGTTATAATCATTTAAATTTAATTTTCAAATTTGAAATGTGTTGTATAGGGTAATGCGGAGAAGAAAGTACCTAAGAGTGTGCTTGGGAGGGAGATTGGGATTGAGGAGGAAGCAGAGGAAGCACCCATATTTGGGAAGGATGTGTCCATTCAGGATGATTCATAAATGTATATTTTTTACTTTTATCAAATTTTTGTTTTCTCAAATTTTTAGTTTAGCTTTTCCTATTCAACACTTTGATCAATTATTTTGAAATATATAGAACCCCTAGATAAGCTTATCGTTGTCTTAAATGGTGTACATTCAAACTTATTTAAGGTTAGATCATGATTAAGACCTAATTTTGAACTTCAAAATTTGATTATTTGAGAACAGACTCTATCCCACATCAGAAAAGGGAAAGTTTCTAAATTTTCTTCGATTGCATTCCTTTCTTTCTTGTCAAATAATGGCATAGTATGGATATTTTTTTTTTCTACATACAACGAAGTGAATTCATTCTTGCCAGAGTATTGTCAAACTATTAACTAAATTGGTTACTAAT
>SNQJ01S0090458.1:11977-29166 GCA_010110895.2 Picea sitchensis | reverse complement strand
TATTTGATTTCTCTTATATTGTTAAATGTTGAAATATAATTGCTTTGTCAATGTTGAAATATAATTTCTTTGCTTTGATAATTGTCTCTATCTTTACTATGTCAATGTTGAAATAAAATTGCCTTCTTGTTAATCTGTTAAACACCATTACTAATGTAAGAATAGCTTTGGTTTGGTTTGGTTCAAGACTTGGCTTGATAGATTGCGGTGGTTTGACCAATGTTCAAAGGTATCTGCACTAAGTTGATGGAAAAAAAGTGGCAAAGTTGTTAGTTTTGAACTAATGTTTTGTATATTCTCATTTTTACTATGCATTAAATTAAGCATCAAACTCTTAAATACTTTTTTACTATGTATTAATTTAAATGCTTCATTTTATGTTCACTATGGACTGCTAAAAAAATGTTCAAAAACACATGATAAAATTCAACATATTTCATTGTGGATTGTTCTTGGGCCTATGGGGACTGATAAAATTCAACATATTTCGTTGTGGACTGATAAAATTCAACATAAAGTTGAACTCTTGGGCCTATTCTACTATGTATTAATTTAAATGATCCCTTTTATGTTCATTGTGGACTGTTCAAAAACACATGATAAAATTCAACATATTTCATTGTGGATTGTTCTTGGGCCTATGGGGACTGATAAAATTCAACATATTTCATTGTGGACTAATAGATTCAACATAAATTTGAACTCTTGGGCCTATACTACTATGTATTAACTTAAATGCTTCCTTTTATGTTCACTGTGGACAGTTAAAAAACACATGATAAAATTCAACATATTTCATTGTGGACTGTTCTTGGGCCTATGGGGACTGATAAAATTCAACATATTTCATTGTGGATTGATAAATTCAACATAAAGTTGAACTCTTGGGCCTATCCTACTATGTATTAATTTAAATGCTTCCTTTTATGTTCACTGTGGACTGTTCAAAAACACATGATAAAATTCAACATATTTCATTGTGGACTATTCTTGGGCCTATGGGGACTAATAAAATTCAACATATTTCATTGTGGACTAATAAAATTCAACATAAAGCTGAAATCTTGGGCCTATCCTACTATGTATTAATTTAAATGCTTCATTTTATGTTCACTGTGGACTGTTCAAAACCACATGATAAAATTCAACATATTTCATTGTGGACTGATAAAATTCAACATAAAGTTGAACTCTTGGGCCTATGGGTATTATTATTAGGAAGAAATCCACTATAAATATTACAAAGTAAGACACACACACACAAGGGGCTCTACACACACTTGACTTTGAACCTAGGACATTTACATGGTCTTTATCATTTTGATATTTTCAGAGAGACATGGTCTCACATTTACATCAAAATCTTAATTTACATCAACATCTCAATGAAAGGTTTTAATGGTATTTGAATTCACCTTCTTTCTCATACGAACAACTATAAGAAAACTACAAAGATGATAACAGTAGCTAAGAAAAGAACAAGAAGAGATAGAAGAGATATTGAGATCACTCATGTAATATTTTGTCTTGTCTTGATTTTACTTGTACTATGTTTATTTATATAAAATATTGGATGAAATAATTTCAATATACTATTTTCTTGATTTCAAAAAAAATCATCAAATTTTATAATTTCTTATGAAATTACACAATGAAATATTCAAGAAAATGTGAAATAAAAATTAAATTTTATAGTTCGTCAAATTTTATAGTTTATTATGAAATTTCACAATGAAATATTCAAGAAAATGTGAAATAAAAATTATAGTTTCTCACTTGTAATTTAAATTTTGTTTGATTTAGAAATATGGTTGAAAATAGTCAAAACAAGTCATCAAATTTAATATAAGTCCAACAGTGAAAATAGTCAAAACAAGTCATCAAATTTAATATAAGTAAGCGATCTTCATTAAAATTTATATTGATATTCATAAATACGTGTATTTTCAATGCAAAATAAAAAATTCTAGAATGTACATGTGCCACTTGTTTAAAAACATCATAATGGTATTCCATCTTCAATTATTTGTTCATGATCGACTTTGGACATTTTCCATTTTCTAACTTTTTTATTTATTTATTGAACTTCTATTAACTTTATGTGCGCTACACATACCAAATGACTATATTGACAACTTTTGGCATCTGACTGGTAGTCTTGAAAGTTAACATGAGTATCGGTTTGATGGGTTTCTTGAAAAAATTATCCTTTCAATACAATGGATCCTCTTTCATATATAAAACCGTTATCATCAAAATCTTCTAATAGCCTCATCTTTTGTTCTGTGCATCACATCAAATAATATTTCACGTTTTCAATGTTGTCTACATGTGCAACCATGTCAAAGACATCTCCTGCAAATAATTGGATATATTGGACAACAAATAGTTCGTGTTAGATTATCACACAAGTACATCTGCAAGTTATTTGAAAAAATTTAAACATAAAAATTACCTTCTCTAACAAGATCAGAAACTCTATCGCCATCAACTGACACTATAGTTTCATTTGATTCCATCTCCTCTGAGCTTTCAAGTGGCATNCCTTTCAATACAATGGATCCTCTTTCATATATAAAACCGTTATCATCAAAATCTTCTAATAGCCTCATCTTTTGTTCTGTGCATCACATCAAATAATATTTCACGTTTTCAATGTTGTCTACATGTGCAACCATGTCAAAGACATCTCCTGCAAATAATTGGATATATTGGACAACAAATAGTTCGTGTTAGATTATCACACAAGTACATCTGCAAGTTATTTGAAAAAATTTAAACATAAAAATTACCTTCTCTAACAAGATCAGAAACTCTATCGCCATCAACTGACACTATAGTTTCATTTGATTCCATCTCCTCTGAGCTTTCAAGTGGCATTTTCCCTTTTACATTAAGTTCAGTATGTCTCCAAGCTTTAACATATTCTGCATTTTCATTTTCGCAAATATATATGGATTCTGTGTCCTCTATGCAAATTGAACAAAAACAACATTTTGATAACGTTTTGTTTTAACTGAATGTATTTTTCGTGTCCCGGGTATTGTACTAGTGTCATATGGGATTGATCTATTTACATCTTGGATTCCAACATACCAAAAAAACCTGCACAAGACAAGAACTTGTTAATTTGAAATATCTCAAGAAAATGATTGAAGATTGAATATAAATTTAAACAGGTTCAAATAAAAATATCATATGTACATGTGTAACATTTATATATAGACACACCTATGCACATCCCTTGATAGATTATATTCATGGCTTAGCGCCATTTTGCACCATTCAACAACTTGTTCAGCAGATTCAAATCAATTGGAATGAGGGTTCATCTTATACCTTAGAAGTGCTCATTTTACACATGCCCCTACACCGTCCTGCTCTCCTTTTCCATGACCAATCTCAAAAAAAATCCAACAATGTGTAATGCTTGATTTTTTATGAAGACGACATAACCAATAGAATGATCATGAATATTTGAACTGACTCGCACACAGATATGACCATATCCAATGTTGATCGAATCTGATTTCACGTTCTTTCAATTAATCATAAAATTTATCAAAACGATGTTGTACATAATGTGTGTCATGTGCTCGATCATCACTTATATAAAAGTGATCTTCTTTAATAACATGTCGATTGTCATTGGTGCTTTCTATGTTATCAATACTTCAATGAGCATGTCTATATATAACGTGGACAAATATCATGACTTGATCAGAATGATAATATTCACTTTGTATTTCCTTTTGTGCAGCGAATGTGTAATTCTCTGCAAAATCAACTACAGACAAAATTGTCCCTGGTGGAAACACTTCACGAGATTGTTTGAATTGTAGGCCTTTCCATCGATCTCTATGTGAATGCTTGGTGTATTTATAAATTTCTTCCTCAAACTTTTTCAAAAAATCTATCACACGGATTTTATCTACTTTCAAATCAATCCTTTGGGAAATAGCATTTGAAGAATGTAGAGTCATGTTGTTGATATATTCATATCTCTTCCAATTGACTGTTTTATTAGAAAATGATTGATCATTCATATCAATATTATACTTTGAATGAAACAAACTTAGATTTCCACAACGATCACATTTCTTTCCAGCAACACATTTTTTTTTGTAAAATAAATCATCACCTTCTCTTTCACATAGAATTTCATATATAAAAGCACAGAATGTGGAAGGAAGAGGTGAACTTGGCCATAAAGTTTTACCAAAATCCAAAAAATTGTCGTAATACAACTCAAATTCCACATGATAATGACAACAACAAGTGTCAGGAACAATGATGGGTCTAACAAACCATGATTTTTGTTGCACAAATGTATTGATGGAAATTTTAACTTCTTTGTGCTCTTCTTTGAATTTATTGAACAATTATATTTATGTCATTGGCAATATATGTTTTGTACGTTCTTCATATTTTTTTTGTGTTATTCTTCATCGCAACACATCCCTTGTATGTGGTGAAACATGAGATTCTTCCAACCAACAATTACAGGCCAATTCTTTAACATTTTTTGCAAGTCTATCTTTGTAGGGTTGTCTAGAAATCACTGTCCAACAAGCCAGTTCATCATTTGCAACTATTTGAAATCGAAATTTTCTATGTTTGTGCAATGTTTTTCTTGACGTTCCCATCGTTTTTTCCATGTGTCGTGTCAAACAATATTTTATATTGCTAGATGAAACAACTGTTGTTTGTATCACTCTACGTGCAACACTGACATCTTTTTTTCAAGAGTTTCCAAAATCTTTTAATACACTAGTTATATTGTCAACGACATTCTGTTTCACCTTTGTATCCTTTGTCGACTTTTGAATACCCAATAATGATGTAGCTTCTTTTAACTTTCTTGCCTTTATTAGACAGAGTAAAAGTTGATCTTGTATTGTTACTGATTCATCTTTAGAAAACATATTATACATATTCTTAGTTCGATATCTTATATAATGCTTAGCTTTTTTCTTCCCAAATTTGTCAGTATCAATATTTTCTAATATTTCATCATCAATGTTGACAGATTCTCCTACAGATTTCAATTTAAAGTTTATATTAAAAAACAAAACCCGAACATAAATTCACTAAACTATATATACAAGTGTTCATCTTGTATTATCTAAATTTATGTACATACCTATAGGTGATTTGTCTTCTCCTTCAATTCCGGTTTCAACGTCTTCTGCTTCAATTTCGGTTTCAATGTCTTCTTTGACATTATGAGACAAATCTATTTATGTTTTTTGAAAAACATCAAATTGTAATTGCAATCAATTATATTAAACAATATTTTAAATTTGATTTCTATACTTTTAATATAGACAATATGTGCATGCATACCTAGTTGGACTTCTTCTTATTGAAAATCTCTATTTACATTATCATCGTTTCTTTCTTAAATATTTGCATGTTCTCGTTTCTTTCTTCAATAATGCTCTTTCCTTTGTTCATTATGGAGAGTATCATCTCAAGTGCGATCAAATTTTCTCTTGCACAAACTTTTGTTTCCCATGACTTTTGTAGTTATCTGTAAAAGATATGTTCAATAAAGAATTCACCTTGAAAAAATGCTCAACATTTATCTTTCAACATATAAATTGTTATTCCAATAAAAACTTGAACAAACATCAATTACCTTATTCAACAAAAACCAAAAAGATAATTCAAAACTTTGTTTAGGCGCTCTAGAAAACCATCAAACAAGAAATGAATTGTGTTAAATGTGTTCGAACGAAAGCGTATTTATACGATTTGGTGCGAAATAAAATGCTACGACGTGTCTTTTCATTTTTTCCGACCGACAGAATTCGCTCAACCTTCTTTCGGCCGAAAATAGGTTTTTTCGACCGAAAACCTTGGAAATCGTTTAGTTTTGATGGTTTCCGCTATAATTTAGTCTTTCGACCGAAAGAATATCTTTTCAACCGAAATATTCTTTCGGTCGAAAACTAGAAATTGGGACTGTAAACAGAAACCAAAGAATTGCCCCAGGCTTACCTGAACTTTGGAGGTTGCGGACTCCTACAAATACTCAAAATTTGGTTTCGAAAATGACACCATCATTTGAAAAATTGAATCTACTTTCAATTCCTATAATTTGTTTTCATTTTCATTATTGTTATTTTATTTTATTTTATTTTATTTTAAAAAAACAATCACTGCATAATATTTTCAGCAGACATTATGATTCAGTGAAATGAAATATTTGTATCTCTAAAAATGCAAAATGAAAAATTTAGAAAAAATTATATTCATAATCCTTAAACTGAGCTTTTCAAAAGTGTATTTTTAGATGTTACTTTTAAGTAAAAATTCAGATAGATACAAGGTGGAGGAAAACATGTCTAAAATCTGCAATGTTTTCAGCTTGGTCAACTTCAAAAAATTCTAGAAATTATAATATTCATCCGTTAGATTCAAAATTATAGTCATAGTAAAATAGAGTCTCTGTAGATTGTTGCAGTATATTTCGTTTGTTAAAAACATAATTTTAATAGTAGATACATTGTTGGAGGAAAAAATAATTCATTATCATTCCTTTCATGTTTAAGGAACATACTGTTAAACAATTGTCAAATTGACAAATCAAATCTTAATAAAAAAAAATTGAAAAATAGTCATTAGAAAGATAACAAAATTATTCACATGTTTTGTTTTCACTGTAAAGTGAAATTCTAAATAAAAAAAATCTTTTTGTATGTCGGAAGTTGAAGAACTTGTGAAAATACAGTTTTTTTCTCATAAAACAAGCAAAAGTGTTACCCATCTTCATGATGTTACCCTTTGATTAATCATTCTTTAAAAATACTTTAGCCTTAAGTAATTTGGAACTTCAGTATTCGATGGTTTTGAATGAAGGATGATAGAAATCCTGCGAAGGCAGAATTCCCGGAGTAAACATTTGAACCCTTATAGGTATTTCGGGGCTTCGGAACCTCGGAGCTTCGGAACCCTTGGCGGTCTGAAAAACATTCTTTGTTTTATTTTTCGAAGGTAAATCTCTCAAAGTGACGTGGAATTGATGACATGATTATTAGTGACGTTTCAAGAAACATGGGCGACATGTTTCACCTTAAAATGTGTCAATAAGCTGACACGAATATTTAAAACAAGTGTCAGATGCCAACCCAAGAAACAATTTAATGACACATGTCCTATAACTCATCGGTAGACCCTTTTAAATATTATTGTGAGGAACTGTCTTCAGGACTTCGAAACTTTGTATATTTGGGGGTTTTGTTGTTTATATGCCTTGAAACTCCCGAAGCGCGAAGTCCCAAAGTGACCGTTGAAGGTTTTCTTTTAAACTTCAGGCAGGTTTATAATGCAGAGAACATGAGAGACGTTTTATATAATTTAATGGAACTCATCAACAGATGATATTCTAAGCGCCTTATTAATACATAACGATCATGGATTTATTTAAATGAAATTCAATTCCCTAAGTTGTTTTGGTGAAATTTTGTTTTCAAGAGGTAAAAACAAAATATTTTAAAAGTTAAAAGTTTTAAATTCTGAAGTGTTCTAAAAGCTTCAATTATCTTACAAGATGAATAAGATATTCTAACATTGGGCACTCTAGGTGCTATCCTTAGACATATCAGTCAACTATCCATTTAGGTTACAAAGAATCATTTTTACAAGATGAGGTCCAGATGTGGAAATGGTGATGGAAGATGCTTTGGAAAACCCAAAGTCCAGCATAAAACCAACACCTATATGTGGGTTCAGATCAATGACACCTGCACATTTGGAGTTTCAAAATCACGCAGGTTTTAAGAAAAAGCGGCAACTTGCAAAGCCCTAAATAGTCGAAGTGTCACAGATCCGAATGCCTGAAATGCCATGTCAGTTTGGGCATGTACCACTCCGAGAGTTTTCAATCTAGAATAGGTCAAAATCGCCGAATGCTGAAGATACTTAATGATAAGATACATTAATATTGGGTTAATTATAAATAAACATGGTTAATGACTCTGGGCCCGTACTAGTCCAGGAGTTATACAAAATCTGCATATAGAAACTCCCAAAGGGTGAAGTTCCAAAGGCACGTGGTACTCATCCGTGAAGGACATGTGGCATCAATCAGTAAAGACACATAACATTATGTGATGCAAGGCCACCACATCACTCAGGGCCTGTACTACTCCGGGAGTTATACAAGCTCGACATTCAGAAACCTCCAAAGCCCTAAGTATCGGAGACACGTGGCATCAATCTGTTGTCGACATGTGGCTTCAAACTGTCGCAAAGGCATGGGGTCCACTAGTCAGGACATGTGGCTCTCATCTAGATCATGACACGTCACCCCAATAGTTTTTCCATCCAAAACAAACATAGTGTTGTCGAAGCGTGGAGCCTTGAAGAGTCGAAGTCTCGAAAAAATGAATTATTTAATGATAATATTATATTAATATCGGGTTAAGAATTAAATAACATTGGTTAATCAGTTCGGATCTAGACCATGATACGTGGAATTCATTTCAAGAATATTTTTGGTTCGCCATCTGTACTATTTCAAGTGACACGTGGCACATATTCTTTTGGTGACACATCAGCCTCTGACTTCAGGCTGCTACATCACTCCGGGAGAATGTCACTCTAGGATTTTTTCCATCCAGAAAAAACACAGTTCTCCCGAAGCCCGGAGCCCCGAAAATCCATAGTACTGAACTCCCAAATTTTTTAATGATAATATTATATTAATCTTGGTTAAGAAGAAAATAGCCTTAGTTAATGAGTTTGTAAGTTCTATCTTCCAGAAGATATGTATTCTATGCGCCCTGCAACTCCTGGAGTCCCGAACTCCAAAGTGAGGAGAGGTTGCGACGTCACTATGGGAGAAATTCACTTTGGGAGATATTCATGCTCCGTGTTCAAAGACTCCCGAGCTCTAAGAGATTTGTGCCATCGCTAAATATTGCTAGGGGAGTTCTAAAATTGGCAGGCCACTAAAAATTTAGCAGGGACGCTAAAGTCGCAAGGTCACCTAGATCACACATTGCAAACTGATCAACGATTGAGATTCACTTCGAAAATAAAACACACCCAAGCGTTAATCTCATAGAGAAATTTTGGAATTGAAACCATTTACTTTTTGAAAGTATTTTCATTCTAATTATACTGTGTGTTTTGCATAATACAATTTGCTTTTATTTTCTTAATAACATTCTGTATTTTTTTCCTACTATGATTAGTGCAATAGATAGCTACTAAAAAAAAGCACAAATATTCCGATCACTTGTAACTTGATATTTTGTTGGAGTCTGACTTGCCATCTTGGAAATTTCCCTTCCTATGTATTACATTTTATCTCTTTAATCTATTTATGGAATTCCATTTTAATGATCTTTGTAAACATCCAAGTGATTTTCATCCCAAGTAAGTAATATCCATTTTATTCTATTAGATAGACCATTTGTCTTGTCTGTTTGTATGTGTGTTAGGATAAATAAAGTTATATGTGGAGCCAAAAAAACCAATATAATTTTCTTTGAAAATGTGTCTAGTGTCAAAGATTCTTTGATCTCCTTTTGTGACCATCGTGTTTTCTAGTTTTTTCTATATATCAACACACACCTAGTATGATTGTTTATTTTCATGAGTTTTCAACTCATTGAAGTTATTTTAAACTGTGTTAGAACAAGGTATCGAGACAGAGGAAGATGCCCTTTTCCTGGAAGTTTTGTCTATGAGTAGAAAGCCCACTTTGGAGAGGTTGATCTGCATTTGCACTCCAGGAAGAGGAATTGTTAGGTGATAGTTCAGTATAGCACAACCTGAAATATTTGTAACATGTTTATCCAGTTGATTGTTTTTGGTAACGATAATTTTTTTTGAAGGTTTTTATTTCTGCGGATATTCTTGCAGATGTATTTACAAGTGCCATTGATCTTTGGCATTAGTAATTAATTGTGGGTTAGAATTTTCACTTATTTCCAAATCATCATTTTCTAGTCCAATATTTTATCCACATACTCGTTTTGTATTGTGTTTGTATCATTAAAAAGAGTGTGAGCAAATACAAATACAAATTATAACTTGATTTTTGGCTGTAACTATGTATAGTTGATTTATAGGCCTTATTGATGTTTGGCCTTTGTAGATAACAATGGGTTAGAATAATTTTTCATTCTTACTGTGATAATGCCTTAAAAAAACTAAAATAAGCAACAATTTTTTCCAATTCAATATTCACACAATTTTTTTTTTTGATCCCATAATATTCACCTTTGTCAATTCGATAATAGGGAGGTTGATTTGGTAGATCAAACTATCGGTCACTTCAGGTGAATGGGGTGCATTTGGGGTGCCTGAGGAATGTTAATGCTTTGATGAAGATTTTTTTTATTGCAACCTAGGAGAGTAATTGTGTTTTTGATACATTGTTTAATAAATTGAAATATTATTTTAAGTATTAAACTTCTTGCAGCAGATTATTCATTGAATGGTTTGTTGTTTCCCTGTGTTTTTACCTTTATTATGTCACTTGTCTGTCATTGGTGCAATAGTATCCAAGGAGAACCCTCATCCATATCATCTTTCCAATCTCACCATGCTCTTGTCTTGGTGAATCAACCCTCTAATTGATCAACAAATTGAAAAGAATGAGCATTCCAAACTTGTGGTGGCCTAGCTCTTCCCTTTAGCAGTCAGGTACATACTTTAGGACCAACAATAACTATGAAATCCTTTAGATAAATCTATAGGAACTTCAATCAAAGAATAGAGAAAGTGAGTCATACTTGTATTTTCTAAGATGTGTTTTCATAAGAGAAGCATCAAAAAGCTAAAGATAAATCAATGGAGGGTTTTTGAAATAAATTTATTGTACTGTCAATTTGAGCATACGTATAACAATGAAGAACTTGAATTTTAATTTTTTGTGGTTGATACAATATTTCCATTTGACTTCAAGTAGCATATGTCTTTTGTTTTTTTAAATATTTCCAAAGAAGAATTTAGGTAATTTCATTAATCAAGTAAAATTGGTTAAATGAACTACATATTACATTTTCTCCACAGAGCCTGCATTAAAAGGCAAGGTAGGTCTTGTATATTCCTTAAGATCATAGAAAAACCACTAAGATCCTGAATCTATTATCTAGTCATAATCCAAAAACCAGGCACATAAGAACCTTGAACTACAACACCAAAGCACATGATCAAAATTATAGCAAACATAACACAGGCAAAAATCAGCAACGATTGGGCACTGTATCCCATCTACAACCAAATTCCCAAATGGACACCAAGAAATTCTCCGATTACTATATTACTATGAACATTTTCTTTTGATATTACTATGAACCAAGATCACATTGACCTGAAAATGTTCTAACATTACTAGTTCTGGAAAAGACTGTCAGCGTTTAACTTAATGGAGTTTGAAAAATGAAAAATTTGCAATATTATTGAAAATCCATGATGGTTATGTTCAAAGGAGCAAGCCATTTTGATGCCTCAAAGGATGGAACTGATTTATTCACAATTGGTTACTTTGTATGAGTTCTTTCCTCATGCTTCTCATTCCTGGACTCAACAATCTTATGCGCCTCCAGTTCACTTTGTCATGGTACCACAAAAATGTATTCATATGTTGATTGGGTAACATGGATAGAGACAGATCAGACTGTTTCTTCCCTTGTCAATGCATGATATGAATTTATTTTTTTTGGCTCAGGCAATATGCAGTATGGCATTTTCCTAATTTAAGGTAAATTTGCTATGGGTGCGGAAGTCACATAGCATGTAGATAGTCTTTTCCTTTTTCTGTAGGTATATTTCATATGGAAATTTTGTCAACCCAGGAAGCACATCTTGCAATACAGGTTGTTTAACTGTACGATGTACAATTGTGTTGTTGAGGGTTCATATGATAGCATTGAGGCAATGACTATATATGTAAGGGCATTTTGCACTGCATCATAGACAATCAATTGTGCCATCATTTATGAAAGCAGAGGCAGAACCAAGAGAATTGAAATTGGCACATACAAGATCGAAGGGGGTCAAGTAGGCATTTGCTACAACCAAAACACCCTCAACCTGCATACATGATCATATTAGTTAATATATTGAACAATACAATATATATGTGTACAACAAAAAAGATGCAAAAAAATGTTGAAGGCAATTTTTTTTGTGCAAATTGTTGGTGCAAGTGTATATGTATACATACAACAGTTGTGGAGCTAGTTAGTTTCTTGATATCATGTACTGTGTCTGTTTGCAATTCTGTTACAAATGTTGCTTGGGTTGTGCAAAAGATCCTTTCTTTAACATCTCTTTTCTTCGTTATATTTTTGAACAACATAATTGGAAATTTCCCTTTATGCAATTGTTTTTCCATTGAGGAAAATAAATTTTCATAGGTGTCAAACAATTGTAGTTACACCGTGGAACAGTTTAATAGTTGTATAAGATGTCTGAGATATATGAGCATGTGAAATCAAAGGACAAAAAATGGGTATGGAAAATAGTACCATTACCTTGTCATTGTCTAAGTTTCCATCTTTTATATGGAGAATGTGTTGTGAGCCAACTTTTCTTGCAAATGTTACAATTGCACCAATGGTTCCAAATGGGTAAACGTCGTTGTTCTCTACAAATTGGCTGATTGTTGTGTCTGGTACAAAATGATATTCCGAGCAAACCGAAAGAAATTTTTCAACAACACTTGTTTCATTGAGCAATATAATCTAATCACAATCACCACGGTCATATACTGTTTTCGGTAATATATTCAAATTTGTAATGGATATCCCATTACCTAGAAAGATCTTTTCTACATGTTTTTGGACAAGTTGTGTAGGGATAGTCAATGTAATTGTCATCATGGCTTCGTTGTCTGTCATGTTTGCATGCATAATGCATCTACTTTTGTTTTCTTTCTCTAAGTAGGTGCTATACACGACCATTATGTCTCCGACGAACAGTTGTCCAGTTCGATGGTTGTTCAAGCCTTCTATTGATAGTATATTAGGTGGTATAAGTTTAGACCTAGTGACATTTTTTTGAACAGGAAAAGTAATGTGAATGGCAGTTTGTATCTTTTTTTTTTTTTTTTTGAATCAATGTACAAGTAGATGCACAATTTGGATAAAGTATGCAAGTTAGAGTTCTGTAACCATACCTCTTAGTCTCTGGACCTTGCACTATGTTGGGAATTTCACTTTTACTCGTCGATACTTCTTGTGAACTAAAAATCATGTGTTGTATATGACATCAACATATTTACCATGGCATAGATGAATATATAATTGAGAATATTTGTTCCCTAAACATAGCAAGAGCATAAGCTATGAATCTTTACCTTTGGCCTTTTCATTGTGTTGATGTTTGCGATGATTGACTACTCATGCCCATGTCACTTGCCCAACTTTTTCTAATGCAAACATGTGTACATCGAACATGAAAACAACTAAATATGCATATGCATTATATATTGTTCATAATTGATATGGATGTACATTAAGCACATGCACTGTGTTTGATTCACTATTACTCTTGGTATACATTTTGGAATATTGTACTTCAGCTTCCTCTATTGTGACACATAAAACTTCATCCTCTTGTTCAATTAGTCTTTTTTTTTCAATGTAGCAATGCAAAGAATACAATGGACATGAAGCTAAGTTGCTATGTAGGAACATATGTAAAAATATTAAATGCAATTTTATGTATTTCAATGTAGCAGCACAAAAAATACAATTGACATGAAGATAAGTTAATATGTAGGAAGATATGTAGTATCTACATATAAACAAAAATGAGGTGCAAATCAGTAGAATAAATATACACAGAATAAATGAAATACAAAGCAATGGAGTATGGAATAAGTGTAGAAGCATGTGCCTTCGTATGTCTTCTTCTACATTTCTGGTTAAGAGTCCTTCGTCTTGTCTAGTTATTATGTTTGCTTCAATGTGGGAAAGTACAAAATACAATGAACATGAATGTAAGTTGGTATGTAAGGAAAAACAAGGAATATGTAGATATAGTAAATTAGAATCAAATGAATAGAGTAACAAATAGTGTTAGAAGCATGAACCTTTGTTTTTATTGATCCATGTTTGTGGTTATATAGAATTCTGTCTATCCAAAATCTATTACAAACCAGGAAAAATTAAGAAGCTGGATGATCCTAGCTAAATAATTTGGTTTTTGTGCAACAAATTATCCATATATGCTTTGAGACATGGAAACATGATTTTGTAATGTGCTTGATGTATATTTCATAATTCAAGTACAATACAAGTTGTATCTTGATCAGACTAGTATGTGTCTAATATAAAGAGGGTGTATTGTGAAATGGGCACATTTGACCATACATGGTCAATAAGTGTGTTTTGTACATGGTTTATCTGATCCAAAAGAAAGCAGAGACTGTAATTGCACATGTAGTTTTTCAATTCTTTTGTTCTGGAACTATTTTGTACCATGTCAACATTGAAGTCTCCTAGAATGATAATGGTTTCGTTCAGATGTAAATGTTGTAATGCATTTGAAACAACATTTAGTATGTTGGGAAATGTTGCATGTGGAGCAACATAGAGATTCAATATGGAAATTTCTGATTCATGGAAGATTACTCTTGCTAGAACCATCTCAACATTTTTTCTTCGAAATGCATATTCTCCAAAATTGTTATATGTTTTTCACTAATATCATCACTCCATGTGTAATGTAACTTGATATGCAATTGTGATTTGGAAATTGCTTGTTTTGCATGCATAATGTCATGTATGTTTTTTGCAAGCACAAAATATCAGATTGCATCGTGTCATAGTCATTGAGTATATAATTCATATGTACATGTAGGTTGTGTGTGTTAAGTGAGAGTCCTTCGTCTTGTCCAGTTATTCTGTTTGTTTCAATGTGGGAAAGTACAAAATACAATGAACATGAATGTAAGTTGGCATGTAAGGAAAAACAAGGAATATGCACATATAGTAAATTAGAATCAAAGGAATAGAGTAACAGATAGTGCTAGAAGCATGTACCTTTGTTTTTCTTGATCCATGTTTGTGGTTATATAGAATTATTTTTGTCCAAAATCTATTACAAAGCAGGAAAAATTAAGAAGTTGGATGATCCTAGCTGAATAATTTGGTTTTTGTGCAAAAAATTATCCAGATATGCTTTGAGACATGGAAACATGATTTTGTAATATGCTTGATGTATATTTCATAATTCAAGTGCAATACAAATTGTATCGTGATCAGACCAATATGTGTCTAAGATAAAGAGGGTGTATTGTGTAATGGGTACATTTGACCATACATGGTCAATAAATGTGTTTTGTACATGGTTTATCTTATCCAAAAGAAAAAAGAGACTGTAATTGCACATATAGTTTTCAAATTCTTTTGTTCTGACACTATTTTGTACCATGTCAACATTGAAGTCTCCTAGAATGGTAATGGTTTCGTTCATATGTAAATGTTCTAATTCATTTGAAACAACATTTAGTATGTTGGACAATGTTGCATGCAGAGAGACATAGAGATTCAATATTGCAATTTATGCTTCATGGAAGATCACTCTTGCTAGCACCATCTCAACATTTGTTTCTTCGAAATGTATATGCTCCAAAATTGTTACATGTTTTTTCACTAATATCATCACTCCATGTGTAACGTAACCTGATATGCAATTGTGATTTGGAAATTGTTTGTTTTGCATGCTTAATGTCATGTATGTTTCTTGCAAGAACATCATATCAGATTGCATTGTGTCATAGTAATTGAGTATATCATTCATATGTGCATGTAGGTTGTGCATGTTAAGTGAGAGTCCTTCGTCTTGTCCAGTTATTATGTTTGTTTCAATGTGGGAAAGTACAAAATACAATGAACATGATTGTAAGTTGGTATGTAAGGAAAAACAAGGAATATGCACATATAGTAAATTAGAATCAAAGGAATAGAGTAACAGATAGTGTTAGAAGCATGTACCTTTGTTTTTCTTGATCGATGTTTGTGGTTATATAGAATTCTTTCTATCCAAAATATATTACAAACTAGGAAAAATTAAGAAGTTGGATGATCCTAGCTGAATAATTTGGTTTTTGTGCAACAAATTATCCAGATATGCTTTGAGACATGGAAACATGATTTTGTAATATGCTTGATGTATATTTCATAATTCAAGTACAATACAAATTGTATCGTGATTATGTAACATCCCGCTCTGGCACACTGAGAAAACTTATTATTTGAGGACACTTGCTCGCAAGTGATCTGGACTTTTTGATATTAAAACATTTATACTTGATTATGATGCATTATGATAGACGACATGATGTTTTACTATGTGATGTAGACATGTGCTATTTGCCTCAGTTGTATTGAGTGTGCAGGGTTTTGGACCTTGAGGATGCAGAGGCATCGGTGGAACCCCCTTGGACTCCAGATTGATTCAGGGAGTGTGCTTTTGGGTTGATTTATTTACTGTGATATTTCATTTGATTTGATGATATGATATTGACATGTTCTGACACGATTGTTGATGAGTTGATGATGCAGGCTGACGATAGCTTGCCGACCAGACTCACATATGGAGTAAAGGGGCCACACACGATTCCAGAGAGGTTGAGGGAGAGGGGTGGATAGTAGCCCTGCCACCGCCTACTAGCACTCTCGCCGTGGCTCGAACTGTAGGTTAATGATTACCTAGTTTGAGAGGATCCATGATGTTGTGAGGGCAGACTATGACAGTCGCTCACGATGATTCTAAGGGGCGCGCAATAAGGTGGGGGCCTTATTCCTTAGAGCCCTTAGTCTCCCACAAGTTCAAATAGCGGAGTGTTGACTCCAGGGGTTGTAGATTTATACCAATCAGTCCAGTTGGCGAGTGGCACCCTTGGAGCACGTGGTGCATCCTGAAGGGCACGTCGCACAAAAGAAACACAAGAAGCGAGTAGAACCCTTGGAGCACGTGGTGCATCTTGAAGGGCACGTCGCGCAAAGGAAACGAACAAGGTGAGTGGCACCCTTGGAGCACGTGGTGCATCCTGAAGGGAACGTCGCATTGATGTGGATGAAGGAAACAAACCTAAATAACCCTAAGACAATAACGCCTTAAGAAATTCTTAAACAACTTCCCTAACCCAGTGTCGCCCAGTTCAGAATCTAAGTACTAAGTCTAAAACTTTTAGGGTAAAATTTTAGTCTAACCTT
>SNQJ01S0090458.1:0-11967 GCA_010110895.2 Picea sitchensis | reverse complement strand
TTAGGGCAAGAGGGGGTCTCAAAACTCTATAAAAGAAAGATAGATGAGGAAGAAGGGGGGATGGGATATTAGGTATGGTTATGCTGCCAAAATGGGGACTAGACTAATTGTTTGTGAGGAGTTGGGAATTTCTCAGCTTGTAATAGAGTGGTAGCTCAGCCGTGGAGGCGAGCTGGGAAGCTAGGTATACCATTTGGACTGTGTGTGGCCCCTTTGCGGCTTGGGGGGCTAAGGGGGAAGCAGAGTACCCCTAGCGTTTGGCTGGGAGGTATCGGTGTAGTCTCTACGGTCGGGGAGCAAGAGCGGCACGGAGCGCGGACGTCATCGCGGTGGGCTATAAGGAAATGGTATGGTTTGTTTGTAAATTGGTAGAATAGGATGCATTATGATCTACTCTGGTATCAGAATATGGGTTGTGAATGGATTTAATGGTAGTTTTACTTCTGTTCCTTGGCGGCTAAAATCGGTTATAGTCTTAAAATATTTCTTAATCGCTATCGTTGCTAGTCTGTTGGGATAAAAGAGATATTAGGAATGTGTTTTTAAGTGTCACTGTGGGATTTTATGTTACCATGGGTGCTTGTATATCACCATGAGCTATATCCTCCTATTCCAAATTGGGGTTTGTTTCAATCAGATTCATGATTAAATGTGTTTCATTTTCTGACAGGGGTTTCTTTCGATTGTGTTGGATTTTTCCCCTTTTGTCCAATGGATCAAATATTTTGTTCTTGCTTCAGTTGTATGGGCATTTTTTTTGTTTTTATTCTTATTTTGACCTGAGAATTCATGGGCAATCTGCCTTGTAACCCTGTTGGCATTTTCATTGTTGGATTCTGCATTGTGCATTTTCAACCGCGTTATACCCCCGCAGATTTCGCCCTCCTTCTCGGATTGGTAGTTGTGTTCTCGGCGTTGGGAAGAATGCCCATGTGAATTTGCTCACACCAGCTCTGTGTTTGGTTATTGTTTAATAACCTCTACGATTTGCAGGAGGTAACCTCCGGTTCCCTCCCCTTTCTCTGCAATTTCGACGTCTTGAATTGATGGAGGGTAGTATTCTCAATACAATTGTAGTTGTGGGGTTCTTTGCACGAAAACAAATCACCAATATACAATTAATGATTTGTAGTTCCATTAGTGCTATTTCAATCGTTGAGATCTAGTTTACCAGCAATTCTACTTTTCCAAAAACTGCCCATGTTGCCTCAATGACATTAGCATGACACATTCAATTTTTCCATTATAGTTGCAGGAAACTGTTATTAGGTCGTGAAAATCATTCCATTGCATTCTATTTAAAATATTTGCAAGCAACGCACACATTCAGGCTTCAGCTAAAACAATGGGAGAAATAATGAAATTACTCGGAGAACAAGATGGGTCCTTGGGATGACATGTACTGTATTAATTAAACCTTGGAAAAATTCATACTACTCAAAACTTGTAGAAAACTTTTCACAGGAACTACATTATATATACACCCCTGCACATGTAAAGCTTCTCTGAAAAGTAGAAGTCCAGTTGACAAGGGGAGATTTAGGGAGCATAAGAATGATTCAAGAAAGCCTTGTCCATGCTTTCCAGTAACACCTTTCTTTACAAAACTAGTGAGAATTCTAATATCCTGGAAAAGGGACACTTCAAGGAAGGCACGAGCCCTAATTTAATTAATCAATTTGTGGGTGAAATTAGAATTTCCACATCTTCATGACTAGAAAATACTTATCCTCTCCACATTTTTCAAGACACAAAAGTATTCCTTCCAGCTGCGTTTACACAAATTAATTTTGCCACCTAAGATTATGTTCTTGTTTCAGGTTTAGTTAGCTCAACAACAGAAGAAAATGATGTAACTCCAGCATCATTGAATTTGTAGTCCCCCATAACCATTTGATTACAATATATGCTCATTTTGATCCAGCATATTCAATCCAACACAAGTTTCTTAAAAACAAATTGATGGATCACTACTTCTAAAGGAGAAATATCAAAAGGAATAAGTGCCAGGAAACATCACATAGCACAAATTAGTAACCTGTTGTTTTCCTGTCCATGATACCCTCGAGTTTCCAATTCTTACTCTTCACAAGACAACAATTAAATCCAAAGCGTTATTGGGCATAAAATGTTCTCTGAGACAGTTATTATATCCATTGTTAGAATTTAGACCCTGTCCATAGCCATCTCCAAAACACAATAACACCACCTGTCCATAGACCCTGTCCATAGCCATCTTAATTATCTATGTGGAAATTGTATACGCTTGCTGCAAATTTACGATGTGATTAGGTTAAAGTATCTGTCCTAGATAACATTCCAGAAGTATGGTGTCAATTAGTTTATGCATCATTGTAATATGAAATGACTATTATTATGTTGGGTAATCAATTCATGGGTAGCACACCCAACGTAAGGAATCGATAATTATTTGCAAGTTCAAAAATTGATAGTATTGAAGTTATCATTATGGTAATGATGTTGTAGCTTCCTTGTTAATAATTCGCAGATTTTTGCAGTTGGATCAAAGGTCGTTGACCCCAATTCATTTACAAGTTTTTTTTCAAAATTATTATTAATTTTCATGACTCTACAATTCCCTTTTCATTATAATAGTTATGGATGTTTTTCTTTTAATAATATTATAATCAATAATTTTATAATAGTTAAGCATTTTACCTTTGCATCGAACTTTTACTTTTACCTTAAGATTTTACTAATGCAGCAGATTAGGGGATAGTTGAATGAATTTAGAGTAGAGGGCAGATTGAGAATTATTTTATGACAGCCATAAAGGGAACAACGAATTACTTATTTGGTTGGTATTCAATAATAGAAAGCTATTTAATTCAGTTACGGTTTAATTAATGTTTTTGGAAAGCAATGGAAGTTGATATAATGGAATGAAATGGTAGTGAAATGTTAATGTAGGGTACTGGGATGTAATGGGATGCCAATATGAGGTAAGGTAATTATTAATGCGATGTGGTGCAATACCTTATGTTAATACTAATATTCAAGGGGATGTACATGATCATGTGGTCATCATTTATGGTATTGATATCACAGATTATTTATATGTGTTATGTTTTAATCAATTATTGATTGATCAGATAGCGTGCCTGGAAATAAAAAGGAATTGTGCCTCGATGTGGTCACTATTAGATAGTTTACATATATCGGACAGCTTGCGCGC
Organism: Picea sitchensis; assembly: GCA_010110895.2. Taxonomy (NCBI): domain Eukaryota; kingdom Viridiplantae; phylum Streptophyta; class Pinopsida; order Pinales; family Pinaceae; genus Picea; species Picea sitchensis. The sequence goes on along the minus strand of SNQJ01S0090458.1, from coordinate 8,771 downwards.
TTGTAATTTCATTTGGATTGGAGAAATGTTTAAATGTTTAGATTTTTGGTGGTGCGCCATGCACAATGTTGGATTTTGATTTCTAATTCTCGCTCGCAATTGAAGGGTTATGTTACTGTATTGTTATGTTGGTTGCCTTAGGTTGGTCTGATGATAGTCCTTAGCTTAGCGGGATTGTTTGCCTGTGTCGGGAGGGTTGTAGACACCTCCATGTTCCTCAGAACAGTCCCCAACCCTGAGACCTTAAATGGTTAAAATCGATGGGAACCTGGGCTTGAGCGTTGCCTATGTGTCTTGGAGGTCCTAACCATTACAGGGTAGGACGGGAAGGTCGTCAGTTCTACTTATTGTCGTGTGATCGTCGTTTATGCATGCAGATACTTGTTGCATGTCCTTGTCGTCTTTTTATGTTCATCATGGTTGTGTCTTATTCGTCGTTGGGTGGCGACGCATAGTCGAATGCGTTGATTGTTTCCCTTATACACGCGTACACACACTTTTTAAACACACACACACAAAAAAAAATTGCACTAGTTACTAGAGTTGGGTGATCGTAACGAGGGGGTCATTACAGATTAGACCAGTATGTGTCTAAGATAAAGAGGGTGTATTGTGAAATGGGAACATTTGACCATACATGATCAATAAGTGCGTTTTGTACATGGTTAATCTTATCCAAAAGAAAGAAGAGACTATAATTGCACATGTAGTTTTCCAATTCTTTTGTTCTGGCACTATTTTGTACCATGTCAACATTGAAGTCTCCTAGAATGATAATGGTTTCATTCAGATGTAAATGTTCTAATTCATTTGAAACAACATTCAATATGTTGGGAAATGTTGCATGCAGAGCGACATAGAGATTCAATATTGCAATTTCTTATTCATGGAAGATTACTCTTGCTAGCACCATCTCAAAAAAAAATTCTTCGAAATGCATATGCTCCAAAATTGTTACATGTTTTTTCACTAATATCATCAGTCCATGTGTAATGTAACTTGATATGCTATTGTGATTTGGAAATTTATTGTTTTTCATGCATAATGTCATGTATGTTTCTTGCAAGCACAAAATATTAGATTGCATTTTGTCATAGTCATTGAGTATATCATTCATATGTGCATGTAGGTTGTGTGTGTTAAGTGAGAGAATTGATACATATGAGTTTGTTTGTATGGATTGGTAATCATATTGTGGATGCCATTTTGCACTAGTCCGGAGGCATTGCATCTCAGTATCAACTTTATGTTTGACTTTGAAGTTATATGTTGTAAGAGGGCTTAGCAAATATGAGGAGAATATGCTTCTGACACAGGACAGAGCTGTGTATACAAATCCATGTATTCGTATTCCAGCAGGGTCGAGCGCAACACTATCAAGTGTTATCCCTTGTGGTATGTGGACTATACGTGCACATGCAAGTTTAATTGGAAATTGTTTTCGAATCTTCAATTGACCTGTATTTTCCAATGTTGATATTGGTTTTGATATTTGTAATATAGGTGTCCAATCGCATGAAGTGTTTGAATTATATAGATAAGTTAACTTGTTTGCTTTTCGGTGCCCAATATGCGGTTCATGGAACTTAATACAGAGGACATCAACCTTTTTTGTTTTGGTATAAGCTTTGAGTATTCCATCTCCACCATTCACCAAGCCATCCCGTGAATCATAATTGCAGGCATATAATTCTACTAGCATGTCTAATTTCAAGACAAGTTGCAAAGGAAAAGTGGTTGTATGTTGATGACATGGTACATTTCCATGGTTGTCTTCTTCAAGGTCAATTGAATTGATGATGATATCATTGCCAGGAATGAGCAATAGCATGTACCTTTTATTCATTGAAACATCCTTATTGTTGTAGAATAGGTGAGGGAAGGTTGGGTCTGTTGGTGCAGGTCGCATGCACCTTGAATTGATATATGTTAAGTTATCACATGTTTGGTTCTTTGTGTGCATTCTATTTAGAATTGCAATAAATGTTTCATTTGTTCGACGCATTGTAGTATGTAATTCAAATCATTTTATGTTGTCTTTACAAAATTCATGTGTCATTGTTTGAATATTGACTGTAGGTTGTTCAAATATCAGAGGATATTGTATGGGTTGTGCCTGGTAAAGATCCTCACAGAATATCATATCAATGTCCCCAAAGTATTTGATCTGCACATGTTTTATGTTTCTCAGTCAATTGTCAATGGAATATAAGAAGCGACTTCCAATAAAATATGCCTCATCTATGAAGACAAGTTGTAATTCATCATAAATCTTAGACACGGTATCTAACATTTCCTTGTTGAGTGGAAGAAAATGTGACTTGTTAAAAGGCATTAACAATGCGGAGTGGACTGTTGTTCCACCTACATTATATGTAGTTTTTCATGTATATGCAACTATTAGTCCCTTTGGTTTCATAGGGTCACGCAAATTGTTTGAATCATAGATTCGTATAAGCATTTGGAATAGTTCTTTTGTTGTGAATGTATTGCATGTTCCTGGCCAACCTGTAAGGAACAAGTGCACAGGAATGTGCATGTTTAAGAATTTTTTCATTGCAATCTCCTTTAGGATTTCTTGTTGTTCTCAATTCAACAGTCATCTAACTCTGTAGTATTCATCATTTTCGATAAAGAAAGGATGTTTTATTACTTTAAACCCAAGATCGATACATTTTTCAATGGAAGCTGCTCAAGGATAAGGAAAATCTGCTTGCAAGTCATAGGACTCATAGAGAGTTCTAGTTGTTTTATGGTTTGTTAATGTCTCATCAACATTGTCAGGGTTTTCTAGTTCATCAAGTGCACTTTCTAAATCACCCCATGTTGGGTTGACATTGTATGTAAATCTAGCCTCATTGATTTGTACTGCAGTCTCATAAGTAGTATATGCAGCTTCCCATGTAGGGAAGTTATGTTTTAATGTGTTTTCATTTTGATCAAATGGAACATACAACAATAGTTTTTTCTCTACAGAAGTTTTCATAGTCGATGTGTTTGTTGTATTTGAAAAAGCGTATTACATTTGGTTTTTTTCTTTTTGATATGGGTGTACCATTATTTTTGTAATGCGATACAAATTTTGCAAGGCAGATATGCTTAATAGGAGGTGGACGTTGGAGGTAGTAATCAATAATAGAGAGACAGATCACGTCCTCTCAATTATCAGGCTCTTGTTCTAGCAAAGATGGTGGTTTAAGCACGAATGTGCATGTGTCAAGTGGAGATGTGTTTATGAAGACACATTTCCTTGAACTATAGTTCAGAGGTAGGGAAAGTGCGATGTGGACTGCTTTTTAAGAAGACACTTTTTGAAGATTAAGTAATGTATTTCCAAGTGTACGTATCATTTGCATATCATCAATTTGATTTTTTTCATGTTCTCTGCATATTCTTCTGAATGCACTTGTCATAGATTTGTCAACCTTTGTCATGTATGAGGTACAATATGATGCCACATCATATGCATTGAGGACATACTGTGCATCTATATTTTCATTCCACATAATTGGCATGTCTTTGGAGAAACTGTTGTTCCAAATATGTGAAAGTTTTCATTTAAGGAAAATTGTTGGTTGTTTAAGTGTAGATTGTATCACTTGGATGTACTCATCTTCTGTTAGATTTAGTTCTACCAAGAAGTATTCAAAGATCATTAAGTCATTGAAGTCTCATTTTTCTAGAAATGTGAACAAAGATTTTGATTTCTCAATGAGAACATTGTCCTCTAAACTAATTGGTTCTATGATTCTTGTTTTTTTCATTGGCGGCACAGGGAAGTTGTATCTACAATGTGAATTCTTTCATTTTTTATAGCTTCTTGTATGGTAATGTCTATGAACTTTGGCAAGTTCTGGATCCAAATGGTCTGTGTTGCATGTTATGTATTTTTCTAGAAACTGCTCGATTTGTGAGTTGTTTTCATTTCCATAGATCGGTGCACCCTCTATCCATAACAGTGCATGGTCATGCTCACTCTCTCTATTTTGGAACTCAGTCACAAAATAATAGTCTGATATTTTTCCGAAGAACGTTTCATCATGACATATTAATTGCCTCAAAGCATTTACTTTATGTCTATAGTAATGAGTAGATGTAACTGGGTCTTTTCTTATGGGGTAGTCAATGTCATCATTTTCCAATGTCTCAGTTTGTTTTTTCCTTTTCTTGTTCCTATATAATGCAGACACGGTAGTCACCAATGAACCCTAATGATTCTTTGCACTTGAAAATGTGATGAAAAAAGTTGGAGGTCCCAATTGTCAGATCATTGCAAATATAGTTTTCTTGTTTTGTTGCAAGTAGTCAGGAGAGATGCGAATGTTTTTGAAATCTATGTATCCAATATCCGATTTTAGGATTTTTTCTAGGTTTGCTTTGTACTTGACATCTCTGGCCAATAAATTTCTTCCTCGTAGCTGGAATTTTCTAATTGGAACCCACATGCAATAGATCACTTTCTCAATTATTATGTGCATTTTTTGAAAAAACGAATTGTTATTTGATAGGAGAAGTCACCGCTTGAATGTAGCAGTTCCCATCGAACTATTTTTTGGTAGTTGAATCGTTATGTGATGTCAATGGAACTTGGATCTCCATAGAACAATGTTGGGAAGTTCATTTCCTCAACAAATTTGTCCTTGAATATTCCAAGTGGACGTTTCCCTTCAGCAGGTGCAATTTCAACAATCTTGTCTTGCAAGTCATGAATGCATTGTGAGTCAGTGAATCCATGTATCAATGTTTCAACAGGTATTTCATTCTCTAATTCATCGCTTGTATAAAATTCACTAGTAGTGTCAAAAGTCTGTGCATATTTTTCATTTCCTTGTTCAAGAACATGGTTCCAGTTCTCATTTATACAAATTCTTTGTGCTTTGTACAGGGCCCTAGAAGATAATTCTTTTAATGCTTTCATGACAATGTGCACACGCACTCTACCTATCTGGTATGAATTCTGGTATTGCAAACTTCTTTTGAGAGCTACAACAATCGTCATTGTTTCGTTCATGAATTGTGGCACCGCTTTTTGCACAACATCTAGTTGGACATGCACATTAATAATTGATCTTGTCAAGCCCATTTGGGGTCATTTATAGCCTTAGTGTCTGATTTGTACAAATGCAATTCTCATAGACACAAGTCTCTCTTCAAGTTCTGTAAGTGTACTTACATCTGGTAGTGGTGTGTTACATCTTATTTGGTCAGGTGTTGCAAATTGTGGCAGTTTTCCATTTTCAAGTGATCTTTTGCATGGAAGACAATTTTTGCTAATGGAAAATGTTCTATCATTTAGTGTCAAGCTGATGTATTCTTTTTTCAAGTCATGGGTGAAAGACTTGGTGTTTTTTGTGAAATTCAATTCTTCGCAAATCGCACATGCAATGGAAGGAGTGTCTTTAATTTGTTTCATATAGGTCTTCTTTGCATCTCTCTTTCCTAGATGAGGATGCATAGCAAGTGTTTGTTGGTTTTCAATGCTAGCATTGCACAGTGTTGGCTCTAATTTACAATATATGATTTTTCCCTCTCGTTCAATATCACGACAACTGTGGGATATGTAGTTGCACTTGTTTCTCTCACGTATCTGTTTTTTCAACATGTGGTAGGTTAACTTATGGTTGTCACTCGAAACTAGTTAACTTATGGTTTCCTCCTCACCATCTTGATGGTGCAAAGGATGATGGTCTTTTTCATTGGACATGTGATGTTTGTGTTCAGCAGGAAGTGTGTAAATTCACTCGTGTTGTGCACGCACAACTTTTTTTAGGTTGTGATATGTGAGTTTGTGTTTCTTGGTTGAGCTCCCTTTCACCTCATGATGATCGGTTGTACAATTCAGAGGTCTAGAAGGAAGTGTGCCAATGTATTTATTTCTTTCACGTATGACCTTTTTCAAGTTGTGATAAGTCAATCTACGTTTTTTTTTTAAGCTCTCTATGACCCGATGACAATTGGGATGAGTTTCATCGTGATTTGACAATATGCGATGCTTATGTGTATTTTATGTGGTTTGGTTAGCATGGATAGTGAATCTTGAACTGGAATTATTTCTTATCAAAGGTTGATAATGGATGTGTGGCATATCGGTTTTCTACGATATGATGTCAATTGTTCGATTGTAGTTTGAATCAATACAATAGAAATGGACAATATCATATGAAAGTGTTCAACAGACCTGGATATATACTCTGAATATGATAGATATCCATTGTAAACAAAATGTCCCACCCTCTATATTTCCTTTCTCATATGGCATTGCCATGTTTACAAGGTATTGTTGCCAACTTCCAATTGTCACCATATTTTCTATGAGATATGGTAGAAGGTGTTGATGCAAGCAATTAAATGCATGTTGACTACCACCTATAATTGAATTGCAAAAGGATTGCATAGTGTAAAGGCGCAGTGAGTGCATATCAAACTTTGTTTCTATCAAATAGAAAATTGCATTAAACAGACTATCTCCACAAGTAGATGTAATAGTTGTTGCTATCTGAAATCCATGAGAGTGTATATGATGCATGATTCGTTTCCAATGCGATTGAAGGTCTTTGCAGGCTAGGGACAAGTAAATATCAGATCCTCCAAGAATTCATATGGATAATTTTTTATAGAGTAGTGGTTCATAATGACCACTTAGAGGATTGGCATCATGGAACAAGATGCAATATGGATCTATAGATGTAGTTTTGTTGAATAGTAGATATCTTCTTTTTCTTGTTAATGACCAAATTCCAATTAATATATTCAACCACTTGGCAAGCCACCATATACAAAATGCATCTCCCCAAAGTCCTCTCTCATGTGGAGGCAGAGTTGCAAATGAAGATAACCACATCTTTGAAAGATACGTACTAACATCATGTATTCCATGCAATTGGCAAAGAAAATCAGATGTCAATTCATATTGATACGACTCTAATGCCTCAACATTGCCATTTTCTAAACAAACCAAGAAATTATCTATCAATCCATTGCACAGCTCGGTCGAGGAATAACAGAAGTGAAATAGAAATTGAAATGAATCGAAGAGGAAATCTCCCATAGTATACGAGAATGCATCTAATCTGAAAAGGGCATTGCTATGTAATACCTGGTCGATGTTGTCATGTACAATGGAGTTTGTATCTATTTGATAGCACTCAACATCTATTACTTGGTCCATATTTTAAGTTGTGTTTTTCAAGATGTTTCTTAGCTATGTTTAGATAATATGAAAATAGCAAAAAAAGATAAATATAAGTTCAGAACTGCATACCAATTCTTCCATGTATCCTTCAACCTTTTTCATTTCAAATTCAGTGCTCTGTGGTTGCTATAGCATATGAAAAAGAAACAAAGCTATATTTAGTTCTCAACCATATAGAAGAGATAATGCAAATAAAACAATAGAATAAAATTGCTTAGTACAAAGACTGAGCATTTAAGACATATAATTTTTTAACTTATTTTAGTTGTGCACCTTATAAGCGTTATGGTAGTCATTGTATATAGATTTACAATCATATTCATCATTTAATTTCATCCCCACTCTTCACAAATCAACACTGAATAGATCCAAAATGACTTGTTGATGTCTCCCACTCAGAACACTCACATAGATGGTTTGTGGGATAAAAAAAGGGGGAAGAATTAGGTGTTCATGGACTTCTACCATAGGAATGGTGTTGGGTATGTGTTATATTATTTGCATGTGTGTGTGTGTGTGTGTGTGGGCGCATCAGATATGACAACTGTGTCTGACGATCCCTTCACCTAGAGCTCTGTCGTGTGCGTCGGGCGCTTTCCTAGGGGGGTCCCAGGGGGGGGAAGGTATGCCCCCCATTGGTTACGCATAGCGTTCGGCAACGGGAAGTAGCCTAGGGTCGACGGGGTTCAGGGCAATGCCTCAATTTTTTTTTTGTTTGGGCGGTTTTTTGCTATTTTTAGTGGATTTGTAAATTAATCCCAGATTAAGGGATTAGGGTTTTGGTATCTACAGAATACCTAAAAACATTGTATATATTGTATGGCGAATTGTGAAATTCGATATAATGAAAATAAGAAAGGTTTTCCCAGTTGAGGGTTTCCGGTATAAAATCTTTGTGTACTCTGTGTATGAGCCATTGATTAATTTTTGTATTGCTTAATAATCTATATGTATTGCTTTACTTCACAGGTTTAAAACTTACATGTGGTATCAGAGCTCATTTTTGGCTTCAGAGGGATGCCTTTGTTGTTGAGGGTTTGGCTCGTTCTTGATAGATCAAGTTTATCTTGGGTCTGTGATAAACCTGGGTTTAGTGGGAGATTTTGTAGTGGAGATTCGAGTAAAGAAAGAGGAATGGAGAGCTCATCTAGAATCGAGATAGATAAGTTCAACGGTAAAAACTTTGAGCTATGGAAGCTCAAGATGGAGGATATTCTTGTCGACAAAGAACAATGGATCATTGTGGATCCTAGTACACAGCCTACTGGTACGCCTGTTATAACCCTAAAATGCACCATACAGGTTTACCTGGCATCAGGCCAACTCATGCCTCTTCCTAGCCAAAGCCATGCTGAGTAATTCCTCAAAAACCACTTAAAAACAAGGAACCCGCGCCCTAACTTCTCACTGGGCGCGGGCATCCGCTTGCTGTCCTCTTACTACACGCGGGTATCCGCGGGCTAGCCCAAAACAGCCCGCGAGTACCTAACAATGCAAAACATCAGGGAAGTTTCTGCCGAGACTCGGGGCTTTTTGTCAGTTAACTGAAACTCTCCGCCATGCATGGCCGAGAGTTCGA
>SNQJ01S0090457.1:16423-49387 GCA_010110895.2 Picea sitchensis | reverse complement strand
TTTCTAGCGGGCCCTCTTCTCTATGTGGCAGGAATACATTGCTCCATACTCCTGCCACGTACCACTTACCACTTTTTGACATAACCCCCGTCACCCCATGACATCGTTCTCCACTTGTTTCCTCTAAAGGTCACGTCTCATTACTCTGTTAGCCCTTTCCCCCTATTCACCCATTACAAGTCCCTTCACCATGGTCACTTCCCAATCAACACCCACCACGTCACCCGGTCTTATTCGTTATTCATTGTTACCTTCCATCTCACGCTCCAAAAGACCCGTTGGCCATTTATTACTGGCTAACTTATCCGTTAGTTTGTTGATTTGTCCCCTGCACCCAACAAGTATCCATTTTCTCAAAACTACTCTTTCCGTTCATTCTCCCATTGCTTACTTTGTCCTCGCACCAAAGATATTATCCATGTCTTACCTTCGTTCCAGTCAGTCGTCCAAAATCACAGTCATCCCCACTAAAATTTTGTTTGAATTGCAGGTATTTTCACGGTGATGGCACCAAAATCCAAGAAAGCAGAAGCCAAGGAAAATCCTTTCCTCTCGCCTCCAGTTGATCTCGATAGGATCCATTTGGCCAAAAAAGATCATTTAATCGCAAACACCAGGTGCGAATTTGACTTCGCGGATTTGCAGTCATGGCTCAAAGAGACTTTCTTAGATTAGAGCGATGAAATTAGGCTCTGGGAGTCCAACCTTCCTCTGTATCTTTTCCCCCAGGTTCACCATTTCTCTGAATTTTCCCTCAAATTCCAGGCTCATTACCTCCCCGACCAGAGAGCCATAGTATCTTCATCAAGATAAACTTTGTTCTTCATTACACTAGAAGCCATTGATCAGATGATGCAGATACCCAGAGCTGAAGCCACGTCCCCTTTCAATCTCGAAGTCATCACGGAGTTGTACCAGAAACTATCATTCCCTCAGAGAGCCCAGATTTTCGAGCCTTTCCTCTCTCAGGCCACTCAACTTCCCAAAACAAATCCCCCGTACCCTTCCTCCCTATTCTCATAGAAGGGAAACCAAGTCATTTTGTCGCTCTATGCTCTGCTTGGTTATTTTTTCGACAAATGGGTGGATGAACCCATATTGGGTTTTTTGTCCATCTTCTCCACAGAAGAAAGACCCACCACTCAGTTCGACTACAACACTTTCTTGGCAGACAGTATTCACTAGCAGATCTCAAATTTCACCTCAAAAGGCATGTTCTGGTATTCCTCAATACTAGCCTACATGTTCACTTTCTTTCAAGCGGACAGGTTCTCCTTTTCAATGAAAAAAATGGACAAGGATGGGAGACAGCAGGCAGTAACATCTTGGACTTCACTACTCAGACAAAATTCAACAGAGTTCAGTTTCAAACAGTTTATCAAGCAGTTCTACCATCCAGTGGTGAGCATGATCAGTGGTAGACCTGAACCAAGAACAAATGAGGAAATTCAGAGGATTTTACACCTCTCAAACCTTGCAAAAACTAGAGACTGGTATCTTTACCAAAACCACACCGAGATCAGAGTATATGGATGTGAGTTAGCTCCATACAAACTGCCCAACTATCTTCTCATGAGGATATTTTCCCTGGAGTACATATGGCAAATGATTAACTCCGATGACATACATTTTGTGTCTCTAAAAAAGAAATAGCAGCTTAGAATTAAAGGGAAAATAGGGTCTTTCATCTGAAATAGTCGAGGCACTGGGGAGGAAGCAGGCAAATTGTTGAAAGAAATGAAGTTTTTTGTTAGTTTCATATGGAACTATGATCCATGTAGGATAATTTCTGAGATGAGGATTAAAAATAAAAATGTTCCATATGTTCATACACCCAAGCTCGAGATAGAGAAGTTCACAAATCAAACAGAATGGGATCCGAACACTCTAGTTGAGATAGAACAGCAGGAACCTTCGGTCATCATCTCACAGACTACTACACCACAAGTTCCCAAGGAAAAAAGACCCAGGAAGGATTCTTCACCTTCTATCACCGAAGTCTCGGCTGAAGATTTCCAATTACACACCAAAAGGCCAAAAACCAGTCACACACCTGACATGGCTGGTGAAAAGGAAATCCAATCCACTGAAACTATGAAAGATGATTGGTCACTTCTTAGAACAAGCAGCTAGCAGATCATGTCTACAGTTTTTCCTAAGAAGCCCACGAATACTCCACTAATCGACTAGTCGAGTAAAGTAGGACCAAAGTTGAGTGTTTTTTAGAAGTATGACTTGGTGAAAAATAAAAATCAGAGGTTGGCCAACAGTACATATGCTCAGTTTTGGAAACAAACATCAACGGCACAACACAGACTATTGTCTGCATTCGATACAGAGAAGGGTAGAATGCACATGGTGTTTCTGCAGGCACAAGTGCCAAACCCGAAAGCAATCACTGATTACAAAAGGGCAACATTCGAGTTTCATACTAGGGATGTACATCCTGTTGATCAAATGGATCTGCACAGGCAAACTGGGGAAATGATTTTCTCCACATTGGAAAATGCTTCTACTGCGGCCACCAAATTACAGGTATCTCTGAGCAATGTCCAGACATATCTAAAATTAGAAAAGATATCATCCTTTGTAAAGGATAACAGAATTAAGACGTTGGAAGAATTGGTCCTCAAGATCGGGTATGACCCCTCAAATGTGAAAGTAGTTGAGGAGATGCTTAAAAAGAAAAATGTCGATATAGCCTCTCTAAGGAAAGAGTTGAAACTACCACCAATGGAAGATGCACAGGCAAAGGATATAGCTGAGATATAAGGGAAAAAGGATGAGATGCTCAGGTTGATTATGGAGCAGAATGCATAGTTGAAAGAGATGGAAGCAGAACTGGAAAGGTTATTGAAAGAGAAGGAAAAATCAAATCCTATGGAAGTCATTCCATTGAGCATAGTTCCACTCACAAGAGTAAGCACAACATCCACAGCGGGAATCCTCTCAGTAGAAACTCCCTCAGCAACTCCACTGAAATCTTTGGAGAAGATAGTAGAACTGGTAAAATCCATGGAAGAGATGAATTTGCAAGAGACAGAGATTAGCAGACTTAAAAAGGAGGTTGAGAACCTTCAGGAACTCAAGTATTCTTACCAAACCAGCTACTCCAAGGAGAAACAAACATCATACAAACTCAAACAGGAATTGCAACAGCTTCAAAAGAAAACAGTGGTAGGAAAAACACTTGCTGAGGTCAAGGAAAGTGTCTGGATGGATATCACCAAGTCCGTAAATGAAATATGGCCTATGGTACAAATCATGTTCGAGAAAAATGAACTAGTGGAAAGAAGCAAGCAGGCTATTGATAAAATAAGAGGAGAACTGGGAGAGATGCCCACATAAGCCACTGAGATCATTACATTCCTGAATTCAAAAACCAGAGAAGAGTTAGAGGATTTGAAAAATGAAGATAGGACAGAGACCATCCTCGAGGTCAAGAGGGTCCTGACCAAAAGAGGACTGATGCTACAGCTGGAGGACAAAGTCCAGACTATGGACATAGGAGTGCAAATATTTTTCAGCAAAATTGAAGCTCTGCAGAAGAAAGGCCTCCTTGGCTTAAGGGTCATAAATGACAAGTTAATGACACTTTCTGATTATAAAAAGAAACTAGCCACCATGGCTAAAGATACTTCAAAATTCTCGGGAATACAAGGCAGTATCACAGGCAAGGCGTTCTTAGAATTTTTACAGTCAGACATCATCATACAGCACGAGATTCGGTACATTTTCATCGTCAAGCCAACTTTTTCCAAGTATACTGAGATGGATGGCGTATACCAAAGACTACTCAAAGTCGTCGTTCCCAGTCACCTTCGATGGGAAGAGTTATGCAATCTAATCAAGTAGGAGATGAGGTGTCTAATCCCATTCAACTATCCAATCAGACAAGGTCGTGTAGAGGACTCACCAACGGTTTACCCCAGAAATCAGCATGAAGATTTCAACACATCATCAAACAGTTGCTAAATTTGTGTATCTTGCTGAGTTAGTTAGCTAAATTTAGAATTTTCCACATCCTAATCTTTAATGACAGGATCGTATGTAATTTTTTATTATAAATACTTCAAACTTTTAAGTACCGAGGGTTGATCTTGACGCCCTGTAAGCTAGAAAGACTGTAAATTTTTTCAAGAGATCTTCCAGTAATACAAAGAGATGTTTCATAGGATTCTCGCGTGTTATTCATTGGTGATGTTTTCCTTTCTATGTTAAATGTTTTCCTCCCTCAGTTGTCATATTTTTTTCTAATCTAATATTTTAAAAGTAGCGCATGTTGCAGGATTTATCTTTGTATACCTTGTTTCCGGCTTTGAAAGATCTTGATGTTTATCTTTCTGATATTACAGTAAAGAAATTCTTAAATGCTTCTTTACTTTAATTGATATTCTCGTCTTTTTTGCTATTCGTCACTTTACTGCTAAAGAATCCAATTAATGCATTATCTTGCCCTGTGAAAGGAATATTTTAATTTATGTTTAGACCTCTATCTTTATAATACAGACCCCATAGCCCAATGGAGGCATAAAACCCTTTTCATCCAACTTAACAAAAACTACAACAAACCATTAAATCATATTTTGTTTAACTAGCCTAATATCTAAAAGTTAAAACATAGATAAATCATACAGAGAGATCCCTCTCTGAAGCTGGTAGGGATAGATTCCAGCTTCGAAGTGGTTGGATAAAGTTACCTCTTGTAAATTTATTCTACTCTGACAACCTCTGGGAATTTACAGAGCGTTAACAGTGTGCACTACAACTTAATGGTTGTTTGTGTATGGTTTAGAAAATGATACTTCATTCCAGTTATTCCCTGAGATCATTTTATATTAATACAGTTCTCATGGGTTGGTAAACATACTAATATCTCTTTAACCACACCCGTACATTGATTTAGACGTTGGAAATCGACGACCCTCCTTCCAGAGTCATTGTTATTCATTTGGGAGTTTTTGATTTATTTTTTTGAGTCATTGGGAACATTCTCGACTTTGTTGGGTGTTTTCATTTTCCCACAAATCATAGACAACATATTTATCGAAATCTAGGATTTTTGGGTGTTTATTAGCTTCCCACGAACCATATACACATTTTTTACACTATGCCTACTATCAATTTCTCCCTAGACATTTTCCTCTATCATTGGATGACAAAGTTGATTTCTAAAATGTTTTCATTTCTAGTGAATGTTACAATTGACTTCCCTATATTTTTTTGCATTGTGGATCACCAAAAATTACTCCAAGATGCTTTTATACATGACTTGTTGTCAAATCCGTTCTATGAATGTTTTTTTACACTAAGGGTAATCAAATTTGGCTTTCAGACTTATCCTCAGTTGTTGTTTGCTAAATTTGAATTTCCAAGGTTTCCCCTTCATGGTTGGTCATCGAATTAGAATTTTAAATATTTATTTTAACATCATGTCGATCGATATTTGACCAGTTTCTTCCTTGGTCAAATTCCTTTCCTCATTCAATTGACAATCCTTCCTAGTTGACCCAATCTGCCCACAGTTCGACTAGGTTTTCATTTGGTCGATTTGACTCAACTTGGTTCAACTCAACTTAGTCGAATTGCTTTTTCTTCGAATCGAATGGTATTCCTTCTAACTCAATTTTCTTACTCGACTTGTATCCCTTCTAAATTATTTTCCTTGACTCAAATTTTGAGTAGTGGACATCATATGTATTTGGGACGAATTGACTTGCAGTTTGGTTGGTCAAGTATTTTCTCATCAATAAAGAGCTAAGTTTATATTATTTTACAAATATTTTCCATGTTGGTGAAATGGTGAGACTATAAGCCTCATGTTTACAGATCATATGGTATCATAGAAGAAGCTCAAATTCATTTAGTGAGAACTGTATGGTAAGTAACTGTAGTGATTACAAAAGAATTGGACTAGAGTTGTTGCCAATGATAGAGAAAAGTAGATAATCAAGAATGGTAGGGGAACATTATGAAGGAGAAGAGGAAGAAGATCCCAGTTTTAGGTTGGATCATTTTGAGCAGAGTCTGGCCACATTGATATCAATGGTGTTAGATATGTTGGAAGCAAAGAGAAAGAAAACACCATCAACAGAGGCTTGTCATGAAGGCCCCAAGAAGGAAGAAAATAATTCAGAGACAGCATAAGACTGAGCTAGATATGGGAGAGTGCAGCTAAAACAAGACACAAGTACCTTTTCATGTAGAAGCCAAGGTTGACATCAAGCCTTATCCTGGGGAAGTGGATGCTATCAGGATGAACCAATGGCTACAATAGATGGAAGTATACTTCAACGTGCATGAAGTAACTGGAAAACAAATGATTTCTTTTGATTGGTTGAAGCTTGACGGACATGCTTTGGCACAGTGGGAGAGTGATGCGATAAGAAGAGCACTAGGAAATTAGCCATGAGTAATTGATTGGGAGGTTTTCAAGGACATGATCAAATCACAATTTTATCCAATAGGATATGAGGAACACCAAAAAGTAGTATGGAATTACTTTAGACATAGACAATGAAAATCAGTGTAGGATTTCACGATAAAGTTCAGGAAGAGTGAAATTCAGATGGGAGCCTCTCTCAAAAGTCTAGACATGTTGTTCAAGTATTCATCAACATTGTTACCTCATATTCGAAGACAATTGATGTCATTTAGACCAAAAACAATTGATGAGGCCAGTATTCAAGCACAATACCTTGAGGGAGACAAGAAGAAGCAACAAACAAGTACTCACAATCAAGTAAAACCACAATAGCAATAGAGAAAGAGGAAAAAGAAGAAGAAGTGGAATGAGAAGAAGATTGTGGTTGCAACACAAGAAGAAGAAGCACCTTTCGTCCAATAATGTAAAGGATGTGATAGAAAGGGACACAATGAGGAGAACTCTTGGAAACTACACCCTAAGAAGCGCCCCAAATATTTTTAGAAAAAGAATAAGAAAGCATTGATATTAATGGATATTGATGAATGACTGGACAACACATCAAACCCGGAAGGGAAGATTAACTGCACTAACCTTCAGAAAGAGGTGGAATTAGTTAGTTTCACTCACAAGGAGGAGAAGGTAATGACTAAAATTTTCTACATTAAAATCCACAAGAAGAAAAGCAAGGTGGATTGCTTGTTCGATCTAGGTTCACAATCCAACTTCATATCTATGCAATTTATTAATAATATTGGGATGGAGACTCAATATCATATGCATCCATACTCCCTGGGATGGGTAAGGAAATATGTGGAATTGAAAGTGAGAAAGTAGTGCAAATTTAAGTTTTCCATCAATCAAAACTTGATTGATGAAGTAGTTGGAGATGTGGTTCCTATAGAAATATGTGGAATCATCTTGGGAAGTCCATATTTGTATGTGAGGGATGTCATTTTTAGAAAGAGAGTGAACCAATATAGACTAGTCAAGGACAAAAACTCTTATGCCATAAATGCACACAAGGATAAAGCTAATATCTCTTTGATTAGTGCTCATCAAGCAAGAAGGATCATGGGTAGTACAATGAAGTTTGTCTTTTTGTTCCTGATAGAAGGAAAGCAGCAAAGAGAAGGACACAAGTTGGAGATGAAGTCATCCTTGGAATAATGTAGTGGTCAGTAGCATCAACAACTACAACAATTGATTTAATCCTACAAGGAAGTGTTTCAAGAGCCTCAGGGACTGCCACCCAAGAGAGAGGTTGAACATGAGATTCAATTGTTTCCAGAGTCACCATTACATAACATTGGGTTGTATAGGAAGTCCATCATCGAAGCAGATGAAGTAAATGATAAGTTGCAACAATTGTTGGATAAGAGTGTCATCATACCCAGTACATTACCATGTAGTTCACCCATCATCATGGTGCCAAAGAAAGATGGAAGATGGAGAATGTGCATTGACTATTGTGCCTCGAATAAGATCACCATCAAGAATATATATCATTTTCCAAGGATTGATGACTTTTTGGATCAACTGGAAAAATAAAAATTATTCACTAAGTTGGACCTCAAATCAAGTTACCACCAAGTGAGGATCAAAGAAAAAGACGTGTGTAAGACAACGTTCAAAACAAGACAAGGTTTGTATGAGTGGTTAGTAATTCCTTTTGGATTATGAAATGCACCTAGAACATTTATGAGACTCATGTATGATGTGCTACATCCCTTCATTGACTCTTTTGTAATAATATATTCGGATGGCATACTAATATTTAGAAACACTTGGCAAGAGCACCTCTCACATGTGACATAGGTATTAAAGACCTTGAGGAATAATTAATTGATTTCCAATTTGCATAAAATGTGATTTTGGAAATACCTCCTTGATATATCTTGGAAACATGATTATAGGAGGAGAGTTGAGGGTAGATCCAAAGAAGATTGCAGCCATCACCTAATGGCCTATTCCCACCAATGTGACAGAGGTCCGAATTTTTATGGGAGCGACTCAGTATTTGAGTAAATTAATTGTAAATTTATCCACAATGGAAACAACATTACATGCCATAACCGCCAAAGAAAAGAGATTTCATTGGGTTAAGACAAAACAAAGAGCATTTCAAGACTTGAAGAAGAAAATCAACAATGCTCTAGTGTTAGCCATGCCAAATTTGCAGTGACCTTTTGATCTAGAGATTGATTCTAGTGGATATGAATTAGGAGTAGTACTCATGTAAGGAGGAATGCATGTGTGCTACAATTCATATTTGTTTCATGGAGCATTTCTTGACTATCCCATGTATGATAAAGAACTCTTTGTGATTGTGCAAGAAGAAGTGGAAGAATTACCTCTTGGGAAAATATATTATCATACATACGAATTAACGACCCCTTCAGTATATATAGAGTAAAAAAAATATAAAGCAAGTGAGATATTACAAGTGGTTAGGTTTCTTCCAAAAAAATAATTTATTGAGTAAGTACACGAAAGAAGTCACGAACAGACTAGGAGACATGCTCTCTCGACCACCACTAAAGAAGATTGCATCACATGAAATTATGAGTGAATTTTATGAGGGAGATGAATATTTCAGAGGAGTCTACAAGAAACTAAAGGAGAGGGTGGTCGTTGTCATGGAAGGAAATGAATACCACCTCCAAAATGGGTCATTGTACAAACTGGACAAATTGTGCATACCCCGAGATAGAATAGTTCAGTTGATGAGAGAAGCACACACTTATATGGTTTCTAGAAATTTTGGCGTGACAAAGACAGTGGTGAATCTGTAGCGCTATGTGTATTAGATAAATATGCAAGAGCAGGTGGAAAATTTTCTAAAGGATGTGTTTTTTGTAGCACTAGCAAACTAAGCAACTAGAAACTTGGTTTGTACATGTTGTTGTCAATACCAAGAATACCTTGGAAGAGCATATCCATGGATTTTGTTGGAGTTTTTCCTATCACTTGTAGAATCCATGACTACTTGTTCTTTGTGGTAGACTGCTTCAGTAATATTTGTGTGCTAATTCCCTGTAAGAAGACAATCTCCGGAAGAGATGAAACTAAACTATTTTTCATAAATGTTTGGGTACATTTTGGATTTCCAACTTCTATCATATCTAATCGAGATAGAAGGTTCTTGGGAATATTTTGGACAACACTTTGGGAAAGAATGGACACCAAGTTGAAGTACTCTACTTCCTTCCATATTTAGACCAATGGAAAAAATGAACTTGTAAATAGGATGTTGGTGCAATTGTTGAGAGGTTACAACAACAAACATCCAAAGACTTGGGATGAGCAGATAGTCTACATTCAACACTCTTATAACAAAGAACTTCATTATTCCACCAATAAGTCTCCTTTTGAGAGGTGTTTTAGTTTTATACCCCCTTCACCATTTGATATCATTTATGGACAATGGAATAAATAACAAGGAATACAAGGAGAATAACAGAAGGCCAACACATTTATGGAAAAGATTAGTTATATACATCTAAGGGTTCAGGAGTAGCTCAAGAAGAGCCAACAATTGTACAAATCCAGGCAGAGTTGTGCAAATCCATGCATGATCAACACGGGGGGGATCATAAGTTTTGTGTTGGAAACTAGGTGTGTATTTATCTCTCTAGGGATCAATTGCAAGAAGCATAAAAGAATCTCAAGACCCCTAGATATGGACCATTTGATATCATTGGACAAATGAACAAAAATTCCTTCAGACTAAAACTTCCACCTTACATGCAAATCAAATCAGTGATAAACATGGAAAATATTAATTTGTTCGAACCCTCCATGTTGGATGAGGAGGAAGAATATCAATTTCTTCCCATTGTAGAATACCTTGGACCTCATGGTATTGAGGAGTTGAAGGAAGACAGAGTTTTATAGCACAAGGAGTGGGCAACTCGCAAAGGGAAGCAAGAAATGTGGTAGATTAGTCTCAAAGGACAAAATTCAAGGAAAGCGAAGTGGTATGAGAGGAACCAGATTGCAAGCAAGTTCCCTCATCTGTCCTTGGAATATTTTTGGGACCAAAATCCTCCCAATGGGGAGCTGTGATCCGAATCAGATCCGATAAGAAAAATTGGCTATCGACACAGGATCTGTTATGATCAACACATGAAAAGTTTAAGGGTATGGATGGAGAAGGAGATCCAACTTTTTGTGTGAAGGGCCCTATGCCATCGTGATTGATTTCCAATATTGTATGCAATGTATTTAAAGTTGAGTAGTATATTATTGTATAAAAGAAACAATGAGATGTTCATAAATCCTTTTCCACATGGGAGAAAAGACAGGAAAACACACAAAGAAAAGAAGGTGAAATAAACTAGAGAAAATTTGAAGTGTTGGGAACTCCTGACTTTCCATATATCCTCCCAGTCAAATCAACATTCTATATCATGTATCCCCACAATGGGAAAGGGGTTCTTGGGCTGGGAATGATGTAAAGAGATTGCCCATATGTCACTGAGGAGCATAGAGATGAAAAAGAGATCATATAACTTTCCCATTTCTGAATAATAAAGATCTTGGTTGAATCCAAAAGAATCTTGGTTTTCCTATTTGAGTTTCCAAGGTAAATTCAGAGTTTATGTGTGGCAATTGTTTTTTGGTCGTGTTTTTCATGAACGGATAATGTGTGCATTATAACTTAATGTTTTTTTGCGTATGGTTTAGAAAATAATAGCTCATGCCATCTATTGTCTGAGATCATTTTATATTAATATGGTTCTCATGGGTCGATAAACCAACTAATATCTTTTTAACAGCACTCGTACATTGATTCAAAGGTTGGAAATTGATGACCCTCCTTCTAGAGTTGTTTCTATTCATTTGGGAGTTTCTAATTTCATTTTTTGAGTTGTTGGGAACATTCTCAACCTTGTTGGGTGTTTTCCTCTTGTTATCACTCCAGGAAACTCTCATAGGCTATAAGTCGGAGATGCCTGGTAACTTACTCTTTTTGGAAATATTTTCTTAATATTTGATGTGGTTTTTGGATCAAGATGAATATCTAGGGACTGGACTGTGTGTTCAAGACTGTCTAGAAATATAAAATATCACAAGGCCTTCTAATAATGCAGTCAGACAAGGTTTGATTAAATGGAGAAGAAAACAGCTATTGAACCAGATTATACTTCATACAAACAAGCACAATGGGTTTAATAACCAAGGAAATAACTTATGATTATCAACTAAAACAATCAACCAGTGAGATGACAGTCACATGAAGATTGAATGAGCATCAATAAATAACTTTCACTCATAAGATATCAGAGAACAGAGGATAAAAATCTGACAACACAACTGAAGGAAGCTTGCAGTTTTTTATATAATAAGAATAGGTCTTATGATTACAATAGCAGCATAGTAGAACCCAAAATCGAACCCCTTAGTGCTCCAAATGTCTTTGGCTTTATAGCCTCTTACAATCAGTTTCAGATCCTAAAACAATGGATCTGATATTCTAAAAATAGAAAGTCAAAACTAATTCACAAAAGATAAGGAGAGATCCTCAAGATGGGGTCAACCTCTATCTTTTGGTCTTCAACTTTCAACCAATGTTTGAAAGTTGATGAAGTGTAGCCTAGCCTTCCAAGGCTCTTTGATCTGTCCCTTTAGAGGTGGAATTAGAAATTTGATGATGTGTGCCAAAATCCCTATCATTTTTCCTTGAAAATCACCAAATTTAGTCAAAAATTCCCTTTTTGACTTTCATCTCCAATAATGGCCTTTAGATTTTGACTTGATAATTCACCACCTGTCTAGTTCAAAAGGTTTCATTTACTTTTTATTCGAAAATTTCGGATCTGGGGGGAAATCGTAACATTCTGGCTGTTACAGTCTTTCCACAGCGCATAGCTTGTGAAAGTCTGCTCCTGTGCTGTTGAAAGTCTCTACTTTCCACAACTAACTAGTAAAATTTTTGCCTTCTGCGCTGGTGAAAGTGTAAATTTTTTCAGAATCAATTTTCTCGGTCATGGATAGTCTGTTTTGCATGTTTAAATACTCGATAAACTCTACAAATCCTGAAATTTCAATGGTGCTTTCAGATCTTCATTTGGAGCTCGAGAAGCTAGTCAAATGTTCCCTACAATATTAGGCATATTTCCTTCAAAAGTGTCGGTGCATTTTTTGGTGCTGCTGTCGGCTCCAAGCTGGGATGGATACCTCCACATGAGGTGTCCAGAACCTAAGACCCTTGTGCCTTTAGTATTGGAGCCATGGTCATTCATCCTTTTCAGTGGTTAATGAGTACACACGGGCTAGCCTAAACCACTTAGAAACTTACCCAAAGTGAAACTAGATGGTCTGATTACATGCAAGGAAAAAAGACCTGCAGCTGCATTGCGCACTTAATTTTTTCTTCGGTGGTAGGCGGTTGTCCTGTCATTTCACTAACATGTGAATCTACTCGGGCTTCACTTCTCATGTTACTCATTATATGGTCAATACGTGCAAACAATCTTGCACTCTATTGCAACAGTTCCCATAAAATCCTTCAGCTTAAAATAGTAGACATCCTTTAAGTGTAAAATCTTCTTCACGGAAAAGACACGCAAGAAAAGTTACATATACAAAGGGATAAAGTAGATAGTACTTGAGATATTTGTAAAGCCATAGATCCAATAGACAATGCCAACCCCAGATGCCAGAAAGCCACAACCAAATGTAGATATGGTATTCAACAAAAAGCGATTACTACGGTATGGTTATGTCTATATATATTCAACCCGCCAAAGTTGATGCGTCTTTTGCAGCTTCTTCAATTCCAGATATGTTATTAGCAAAGAAATGGAGGAGCTTAGGGCAAAAATTCAATGCACGCCAAGTGTTGAACCCATTTAAATTTCCTTTGT
Organism: Picea sitchensis; assembly: GCA_010110895.2. Taxonomy (NCBI): domain Eukaryota; kingdom Viridiplantae; phylum Streptophyta; class Pinopsida; order Pinales; family Pinaceae; genus Picea; species Picea sitchensis. Next base: position 36,091 of record SNQJ01S0090457.1, on the reverse strand, counting down.
GCTCTTTTCTCATCATATGCAAGGAAGTTGAGACGAGAGCGGTTTAGCTTCTTCATTAGAGGAAGCTCATTCTAGTGTTATCACGAATAAGTTTATAAGAAAGGTGTTCTCACTGCCTCCTTGCATGCCATCAACCCCAACACAATAGAAAGTTCATATGTACAGTTATTCTCAAATTCAAAAAAAAATTATCGATCCAGTCAGAGACCTCTTCTCTCCCCTGACTCTTCAAAGAGACGTACAGGGGTATAGTTGAACTATATGGAAAATAAAGAGCATTGATGACCTTGATATATTAATATATCTAACCGTCATCACAGGGGAGACAGTTATGCTTACATTATAAATGTTATCAGATGCTTTCTGCAGAGGAACTAGCCATTAGGTTTGTGGTCTAAACCTTTTCCCAGGAACATCATCAGCATTAGGTTTTTGATCTCAGAGCTCTTGCCACTCCCGTCGAAGAAAATTCCCTTCACAGCTTATGATACTAAATGTTTCCCTCTACAAAGGCTAACATATCAATCATCGATGTAGAAATGAATGCGTAACAATATGAGATTGAAGATCAATGGCTCGAAACTATTTCTAAGCTTGATAAGCTCGTCCTTATGGTAACATACCTATTTGTTCCATGTTTTGACCAGTGTTCTTTCAAATCGATTGGCTTAGTAACATCAATGCCCTGTAATGAAATCCTTACCAATAGCTTATGGAATGCACCTGCACTCAATTTCGACCTGGAACCGATAGCCCTTCTTATTAGGATTCATAGGTAATTGACATCATTTAGTACAGCAAGCTGACTGCCAACCTCCATTTCCCATCTGTAACATGGTTGATTTTCCCTAGTATACGAACAGTGAGGTATTGGCATGGAAGGGTTATAAGCAACACAAGACTTAGCAGAGTTTTTTTCACAAATTTTTCCAACTTCCACCCCATTTGTTCTAATTGAGCTTTGTAAGCCTGCCATCCAAGATTTCTTTCATCCCTTGCATTCTCTAGAGATGCGAATGCAGCATCTCGTTCCATTATCGCAGCATATCTCTGTGCATAAGCTTCTTCCTTCTCTGCAATGGCAACCTTGTTTTCTTCAATTGCTTTGGTTTTGTTTTCCTATTTTTCTTTGTGGCCAGAGAGAACATCCATAGCGGCCACCACTTTGGAAGACATTTCATGCCCTTGTAGGGGCCTTCTCCTTTGCGGGTGCATAGTATCCATAGAGAGCTTGTCTCCTGAAAATGCAAACAGTACCAACATATATAGGTCCATGGATACCATCCAGACCTTTCGTGTTTATATCTAAGAACACAATATTGCTATTGGCATATCTATCATGCAGAACAATACCATTAAACCTCTGAGGGAAATGCACATAACATACCTTCTTTCCCAATGTGTGATCCATCATGAAACACATTGATTCACGAATTTCTTTACTGTTGTTTATATAATGATCACAATCCACATTTAACTGATATGGAGCATTTGTCAAAACCGCTGACACTCGCACCAAAGCATTCATAGCACCAACCTTCTTATGGTGATTGAATCCAAGTCTCTTTTCTCGTGAAACATATACCAGGCGAGGCAACTCATTCCCATCAGTATCGTGCCCACCACTATGACCCAAAAATACCTGAATCATTCCCGGATGGTCCCGCATGTTGTTTCCAGGCCAAGGAGTTACATCCTGCATTGTCCAGCCTTCATCTAGAACCTTTGTGCTTTGGCTACCAATGCATTAATATGAACCTTGCTTCTTACGATTTGCAATAGTTTCCTGTAGATTTTTCAATCGGATTTCACATTCTTCCACTCCATCCATTATATGGTGCGTATTATGGATACCAGTAGAAGACACAGTTGAAAAAAAAACTCAACAACTTCTGACTTGGTGGAATTCAAATATTAGCCGAAATCTCAACCCGCGAGAGAATATAGGTGACGCATCCATCAATTAAGGTGGAGGGTTAAAAGCAAAATCCATTGACTCAATTGTCTGTATGAAGATTTGGGATGTTTTCCTACGTTATCTGTCCTTGTTCGTACCAAATTTATTTTGCCGCGTCACTCACTCATCACGCAAATCGATCAAATCCGGGCATATATAACAATCCTCACGTCTTCGTAGAGCGGTAAAGATCGCGGAACCACATCGTCCCACCGCCATTTGCGAGAAAGCTCATCATCTGTCAGGGCATTTATTTGATCGTAGCGAGAATCGGATACGCGAGGTGGGAATCACCGGGGACACCGCCTGATGGATAGGCGATTACTTCGGCGTGCATCACGGGGAGAAATCCATGTTATTCCAGAAGCACTGGGAAGCTTTGGCGGGGTTCAAGAGCACCATCGTCCAAAGCATGTTCATGGGGATCTTCTTCGCCGTTTGGTGATTGGAAAAGCTTGACCATGTATTATCGATGCAGCGGATATTTTGTTGGATGAGAACAACGACATGGGTACCGAAGATCCTGTCAATACTTATTCAAAACTTATTCAAAACTTGCTAAACTAAAAGATGAGATCAGTAGTAAGTACATCGCAATGAAGTTCACAGTGTATATTTTCATCCTTCAGACTTATATCATATTGCAAGCTGTGGCACGGACAACACTGCCAAGATATGTCGGAAATAGGGAAGAGAGACTAGCAAGTTCAGGCCAAAAGGCAGAAAGAGAAAAGCAGAGGTTCGAAGGGTACATAACTATCTGGAGATGATGGACGCTTTAAAGGTCCGAAATGCAAATCTATTATGCAGTAACACTATTGTTGTCACTACATGATGGGATACCTTTGATTCTGGTGTGGGCAATTTGAATAGTCCTCCTTCCTCAACTTCTACACAGGTCACCCAAGACTGGGAGTCATTTGATTGAGGGCATCTCATTTAGGTTCTAGAACAATATTTCTCTTTTGAAAAACACTCTACTATTCTTTAGAGACATACATTGCAACCCTGAGGTTGAAAATCTTGAAGGAATGGATAAATCTTCCCAAATTAGAAATTGATGATTAAGTGATTGCTAGGTTCTCTAAGGCACAAGTAACCTTATTTTGCTTATTTATGAGATCAAAATTGAAAAAGATCTAAATACGTTTTTCATGAGCTTATTCCTCTACCTACCCTACACTAAAGCGATTGCGCCTCTTATCAGAAATCAATACTTCCAATGAAGCCATGTAAGAAACTGATTTACTGATATCTTGTTTGATCTTGCCTTGAGAAATATTAGAAACCATAACATATAGAAATGGATTTTGACAGGGTAGCATAACCAACCTTCCTTCAAAAACAAGTTGACATATGTTCTATTCAAATAATCGAAATAATCAACAAAAGGATCAACATGGTTGTAAAGAAGAACCTCTTCACGATTTGGAGCTAAAATCAAAAGGCTATGTATATTCTCTTTCCCATGCATGCTGGCACTTTCAGATATCTTTAAATCTGAACATGGTTGTAGACTTATTTATGTACTAATCATGGATTGCTTGATATCTTCTGCAGATTCCAAATCAAGAATGATGGATATCAGTGGCAAAGGCAAGATCGGTACCCTCACGAAGCTCTTGGGATACTGAATTCATATTAGTAATTTCTTTATCAAAATCTGGAGCATCCTTAATCCCATAGTCATAACTATAAGAGACGTTTGAATCACTGACAAATGTGTATGCAATATGATTATCACTAACATCTTCACAATCAGAATACTTGGCGAATGTTGGGTGTGAAATGGAGATTCTTTACAACAATTATCAAGAATAAAATCATTTGAAGACCATCTTCACCATTAATATGAATTGAAAATACATGGAAATCCTTAGGGGGAATGGATACTAACAATGGGAAGGATTGACACCATTCCATGACATTTCCTTCTAAAGAAAATTTGAACAACAGTCAGGGAACAATCTTCGTGAACAAAACCATGTTCAAGCATGCGTTGATGAAAATTGAATAAGTGTTCACTTAGGGATGATCATGCTTACTTCCTATGAATCACGGGAAGATAACCATCCCATTCATTTATAGTTGACACTGGATGTGGAAAACCGACTACATCTGAAAAATCACAGAAAGCATGCCTCTTAGCTAAGATCGCCATTTCATGTCTGGGAGTGCCAGCAGAGTGCGAACTGTGGGTGCAGCCGAACGTACTCATGGGTGCCAGGATAGAAAATGTACAACACGATAGGGTACGCTTCTTGTATCATCAAGAACTATAGATCTATGTGGTCTCCCGAGGCGAGCCCGATCTCTCCAACCTTGGCCCTTAATTTGGTGCTCCGCTCCAGGAAACTCTCTAAATTTTGTGAAGTGGGAGATGCACAGTAACTACCTCTTTGAGTATTTTTATTTAATATTTGGTGTTGGTTTTGGATCAAGGATGAAGATATCACAGGAATTTGGGCTGTGTGTTCAAGGCTGATACAGAAATATAAAATCTCACAAGTCCTTCTAATGTCACGGTCAGACCAGGTTTGATTAAATGGAGAAGAAAACAACTATTGAACCAGATTATACTTCATACAAACAAGCACAATGGGTTTAATAACCAAGGAAATATCTTATGAGTGAATGTTCTTTATTGATGCTCATTTAATTTGCTTGTGATTGTCATCTCACTGGTTGATTGAGCATCAATAAAGAACTTTCACTCATAAGATATTAGAGAACAGAGGAGAAAATCTGACAACAGAACTGAAGGAATCTTGCAATTTTTTATATATTAAGAATAGGTCTTTTGATTACAGTGGCAGCATCATAGAGACAATCCAGACCCCTTAAGTACTCCAAATTTCTTTGGCTATAGCCTTTTACAATCTGTTTTCAGATCCTAAAACAATGTATTTGATATTCTAAAAATAGAAGTCAAAACTAATTCACAAAGATAAGGAGAGGATCCTCAAGATGGGGTCAACCTCTATCTCGGTCTAGATCCTCAAGATGAGGTCAACCTCTATCTTTTGGTCTTCAAACATTGGTTGAAAGTTGATGAAGTGTAGCCTAGCCTTCCAAGGCTCTTTGATCTATCCCTTTGAAAGTGGAATTCGAATTTGATGATGTGTGCCAAAAATCTCTATCATTTTGCCCTTGAAAATCACCAAATTTAGTCAAAAAATTCCCTTTTGACTTTCATCTCCAATAATGGCCTTTAGATTTTGATTTGATAATTAATAACCAGCTTATTGAAGAGGAATTCAAACCATTCAAACCCAAAAATTCTTGATCTGGGCGAAAATTTGGCTATTCTGGCCGTGACAGCTTTCAACAGCTAACTTACCCGAAAATCTGCTCCTGCGCTGTGGAAAGTCGCCACTTTCCACAGCTAACTAGCCATAATTCTGCCTTCTGCGCTGGTGAAAGTGCAGATTTTTTCAAAATCAATTTTCTCGGTCATGGAGACTTCGTTTTTCATGTTTAAATAGTCGATCGACATCTACAAATCCTGAAATTTCCAATGGTGCTTTCAGATCTACATTTGGAGCTCGGGAAGCTACTCAAATGTTCCCTACAAGATTAGGCATCTTTCCTTCAAAAATGCCGGTGCATTTTTTAGTGCTAACACCTCTTCCGACAAATCATAAACAACATATATATTGGATTTTGAGATTGTTGGGGTGTTTATTAGCTTCCCATAGACCATATACACGCTGTTTCCACTCTACCTTCTATCAATTTCGCTCTAGAAATTTTCCTCAGTCATATAATGCGAAAGTCAATTTCTAAAATGTTTTCATTGCCAGTGAAGTATACAATCGAATTCCCTATGTTGTTGTGCGTCGTGGGTCACCAAAATTTACTCCAAAACATTGTTCTACACAATTGGTTGTCGAATCTATCCTCTGAACAATTTTTTACACAGTGGGTCATCAAATTTGTCTTTCAGACTTTCTTCTTAGTTGTTGGTTTCTAAATTTGAATTTCCAAGGTTTCCCCTTCGGGGTTGGTCACCAAATTTGCATTTTAAATATTTATTTTAACCTCAGGTCGACCAATCTCCAACCAAGTTCTTCCTTGGTCGAATTCATTTCCTCATTCGATTAGAAATCCTTCCTAGTCAACCCAATCCACCCACAGTTAAACTGGGTTTTCATATGGTCAATTTGACTTGACTTGGTCGACCTGAATTGGGTCACCTCGACTTGGTCGACTTTATTTTCCTTTGACTCAACTGATATTCCTTCTAACTTCATTTCCTCAAATTGATTTATGGGTATTGGACATCATTTGTATTTGGGATGACTAGACTTTCTAATTGGTTGGTCGAGTCTTTTCCCATCAATAAAGAGCTAAGTTTATATTATTTTACATATATATTCTATGTTGGTGAAATGGTGAGACTATAAGCCTCCCACTTATAGATCAAACATCATCAAAGTTTCACTCATTTCCCTTTTACATAAAAACAACCATAAGAAGATATTGCATAATTTAAAATTTATTAGACTCTTTTCTTTTCTAGCAAACCAACATTAGATAGGCTTAGGGCCTTGGAATAGGATTGGAGAGTAAACTCTTTGAGGCAACTGAAACGAAACCTAAAGTAATTAAAGAGTGTAAAACCCATTTTTGCAACCAGTGTATTGAGATGCTCCTCTAACAAAGGAGTCAAGTAGAAGGTCGCATCGAGGAAAGTAGGGAGATTACCCCTTTTTGTTTTTTGTTGTTGTTTGTGTTATCACTTTGATTACTACATATACGAGGGTTTCATTGGTTCTATGCGTCTGTGTGAGGTAGAGTCTTTGAATATTTGATATGAGTTACCCTACCCTTATGTGTGGTCAAACATGTGTCTATTTTCCTGGTCATTAATTGTGACGTGGTAGTTTTAGTGACCATTCCTAGGTAGATACATAGGTGACTATAGGTGAGACGTTCTTGTAGTACCTTGGGTAGACATTTGTTCATTGTCTAAATTCCCCCAAATGATGCCCATCTTAATAAAGGGTGCTTTCACTGGTCATGGTCATTTCATGTCATTCTCATAACTTCTTTGCATACCTTCGCTACCCAATCTTGTGGGAACTTCATTTCCCTCATAGGGATATTTTTCAGAAGGCCCCTTGAACCATTGATTTGATTTTCGTTTTCCTAGATTTTGTAGGTTTGTGCTCTTTGATTATGAGTCTAGGGTGGCCTTAGGTTGAATTGTGTTTTTTTCTACACATACTATTTTCATCATGGTTGAATCCCTTCACCTATCTCACCGATTACAAGACTAGGGCCAATCATGAGGGCACAAACTCCTCTCAAACAACATGATATAGGTGACCGAAAATTTGAAGAGTCTTATCTTTTCTTTGAGGAAACTAGTCTAGTTGAAGTGGAAGTGGTGGATGAAATTCCTATGCCCAAATTTAACCCCACTTTGACTAATCTTGAAGCACCCGTACTTATCCAAGTAAGAGAGAACCTTTTAGTGAGCCTTTTTCTTTGTTCGGAGACCCTCACATCATGTCAAGATCAATTTTTTTTTCCAGTTTGGCTGACCCATCAATCCCATCTATGGGTGGGACTGAGGGCATCTCGATGATGTCCACCTTACCATATTTAAGCATCATTGTACCTACACAATCTATGCCTATTTTTACGATTCCATCTATCTGGGGGACACTGATCATGTCCTATTTTCCATCCATTAGTCTACCTAGCATTCCTATGCCCATCCCATTAGTTTTGATGTTCAAATTCAGATCTTCCTCTAGTGGGGGGAAAGCCTTGGTTTCATCATGGGAAGTGAAATTACTTCCACCTCTACCATTCTTATGAGCAGCCCGACATTGTCAGGTTTTGGATTACCTTTTGGATGGAATATTACTAGTTATTTTTGGGTTGTCCCTAGTCAGGTTGGGGGAAATAGTACATCAGGAGGGTTTAATTTCCCATGGGTTAGCACACCTTTCCCTAGGGGTACGTCCAGAAATTTTCCACAATGGGGAGGATTTCCCTTTATTCATAGCTCCGGTATTGGGGGGTTCTTCCACGTGACTAGTTTTGGGAACACATTTCATTTAGGGTCTACACCTACCCCTGGGAGAAATCCCCTCGGGGGCACTTCTAGTCATGGGAGAATCCATTCTCCTGGAAGTTCCACCATTTCTTGGGGAACTCACTCTTCTAAAACAACTCATCCCTTTGGTAGTATAAATGTAGGGAGACTGAAAGGTTCATCTGGGATGTCATAAACTTCATCTTCCTCTCAATAGTTATTTTCTCATACACCATTGTCGTTCCTTGCAACGTTTTACTTGTATGATTTTTCGCGTTTGACAAAGACCCTAGTTCCCATAACCCTTCATGGATGGTTATGCCTACTAATCTCCCATCAGACATGTTGAAATTTGATCGAAAGATGGGAGAATACCCCTCCATGTACACATGACATATCATTTGTGGTGTTCATCCAATTCGTTGATGGATGATAGTGTGAGCTTGTTCCTTTTCCAAAGATCCTTACCATAAGTGTCGGAAAATGGTATATTGAATTAGAAGGTGCTTCCTTTAAAATCTTTAATGACTTAGTAATGGTGTTTCTAATGGATTACCAATTGCCCATATGTTATGAGATTAGAACAGAGCTCTTAACGTCTCTATGACAGGATACTTACAGCCACATTTCTGATCACATCCATGGGTGGAGATGAAGACGTAGGATGATCAAGACACAAGTTCTCGATAAAATCCTAATGGAATGGCTTACAAAGTACCTCTTACCACTACCCATTTCCAAATATGTAGCTATGGTGGGGGAGGCTACCAAAGAGAAAGCCATTATGCATGCCCAACACTTAGATTTTATTTACTCTCAGTCAAGAACTGTGTATGATACTATCCCACATGATCCTAGGCTATCGAAAAATCCCAAGAATCCAAACCCAAGAACCCATGTTGATGGTGTGGTGGGTTATGTATCCCATGCCTCTATGGACCAGTTAGTTGGTCAGATGGGTCACATGTATATTTCATCATACTTTCCAACTACAGGGCCTAATGATCAAACTGATAAAATCCCACTCATACCTCTGAGGTCAATTCGTTCCAATCCATGCAACCGAAGAATCCTCAACAACCTCGAGGAAAAAAGAAAAAGAAAAACACTAAGCAAGGGATCAATCCCACCCAAAACAATCAAGGGGGGCACAAAAGAGAAAAATAAGAGTTTTCTCTCCTACACAATTTGTGGGGAGGACCACCCTACTCATTAGTGTCCTAGGAAGGATGAAATCCATTGGTATTTGGCTCATCAAAGGGGCCCCCAAAAAACCGTTGCACTAACTCATCCTTTTCCCCTTAAACCTCAACACATGGTTGAAACAAATCATTCCCCTTTGCAAGGAGGCATTGCAGTTACCCCTCAACATGATGGGTCTTCCTCAAATTCCACCATTTTCATGTGTAACCAGATGGTCAATTTACAGACTTGAGTTAAGAACTATGACAGTTTTGATCATATTCCTATCACACATGAGCCAACATCTTATTCCCATCCTGGTGGCCCTCTTTGGATTGAGAATCCATCCTTTTACACACCATTTTCCCCCCTGAAGGGTGTTTTTCAATGCACAACACATAAACTGAATACTCAATCTTCCCACAACTATGGTTTTATGGAAGCCTTGGCCCAGGCACCTTGTTCCATGTCCGCACTTGAAGTCCTCCAAAACTTCCCAATGCGGCATAAAACCTTGTTTTCTGCCATAGGTGGGGTTGATACCTGGGAGTCGAGTTTGATAACCTTTGATTCAGATCAGTTTAATCATAGGATCTCCCATCAAATCGATTTCCATATCAAAGTGAAATCGATGGGGAAAAACATCTTACACACTATGATTGATGAAGGAGCCTCGACTTGCATTATGTCTATGTCCTCTTGTAAGGCTCTCAACTCTTCAAAGATAGTCACATCTGCAACATTATTGAAATCATTTGATGGGCATATGTTCCATCCCCATGGTATAATCATCGCCTTACCCATCGAGTTAGGTAGTAAGACTATATTTTTTATTGTGGAGGTCATCGATGCACCTCTTGGGTACAATTTGTTACTCAAGAACACTTGGCTCTATGAGATGACTACAATTATCTCGTCCCTATTTAGGGTCTCACACTTCTCTCATGAAGGGAAAATAGTGATAATCAATCAACTTACATTTTGTACAACATAACTTGGATCCAATGTGGGGTCTAATGTACCCTTTTTCGGTGATACCCAATAGTATTACATGAGTGTTGGTACCAGAATGTTTAAATATTATTTATTCATGGAAACATTTCATTTTCCCCCACCACATATTGCTACAAATATTTCTCCTATCAACATGATTTCATCATTTCCCAGTGGATCCCTTGGGTATATCGATCCTTGGTTGGTACCTCATCATGAGGATGTTGAATAGTATGGATCTTCCATGCCGCTCTCTGCAGTTGAGATATCCGATCTGGAAATCCCATCAACATCCATTGATATTGGTCAACAACTCCATCCTCATATGGAGTGAGATCTACCTACTCCACCCAAACGGGTTGTTGATTCTCCAGGTTCACATGATTTCCTAGATTTTGAGTTGCATTCAGAAGAGGCCATCCTAGAAGTCATGTCTTCCTTAGTTGAGGTGAAGGATGAGGTGACACATGGATCATATTTTCCTGATTTGGAACTGACAAGAGTTAGCATGATGAGTCTTGATTCAGAATTGGGGGCATTAGCTAGGGCATCCAATGAAACCCCTAGCCTTTATTCTTTTATACCTTGGTTATCTTTTTTAGAACTTGACCCTGAATTTTATGCTTCTCATTACATTAAAGATTCATTTTTTGTACTTCCCTCATGTCTTCATGGAGCCCATCAAGGATGTTCCCTATCTCATGAAACCACTCATGATGAGTTCTTTTGTCCACAAAGATTCAATGCAATGTGGTGCGACCCTGACAGGGTGAGACATATGATGTCGACAATGGCTCATGAGTTCATTGGTGATTATCAAGATCCTTGGCATAAGCCTAGAAATGGGCTCTACTACGCATAAATCATCAAAATGCATAGTGCCTTGTACATATGTGTGTGGTGTGAGTGCTTTGGTTTTGTACATATCATATCCAAAAAATACCAAATATTTTCTTTTTTGAGATTTCACTACACGTTTTGACCTCAGAATCTAGTTTACATGTGTTGATAGGATTCTAGGGACTTTTCTTGTTTACGAAAATTGTGACTTCCACCAAGCTTGAGGTACATGATTTCAAACTAGAAAATAACGATAGGTTTTTTCCTGCATCCATGATTTTCATTATTTACCTTCCATTTTTTCATCACAATGCCTTAGGTTTGATTCCCATCAGGTTTTGGCATTAGACACTAAATATTTTCATGTTGTAAATTCTTCAGTGGTGCTTACCCTCCATGGGCGCCCTAGTTAGAACCCAAATTACAATTTGATGCTCATGTTGTGTTTTTTCATAGGCATGGGAACCCTCCTATATTTCCACCATGACTTAACATCTAGACTCATTTCCTCTCTTCATCTATATTCTGGCCATAACCCTAGGAGGTTCCCAAAAATTTTATGTTGATTAATGTTCGCCTATGCATTTGTTGCTCGTGTCATACATCCCACCACTACACTTCTATTCACCTGGATCTCACTTACCACTTTGCAGTAGCATTTGACCATATTCCTCTTGCATTATTTGGCCTCTACTTTTCATCCACTATCTCATGGAGAGAAAAACTACTAAGAGTGGATCTCACTTGTCAATACTGGTTGCATTCATTTTTCTTAGTTTAGCTCCATGCAATTGGAACATGTTAAGCCACACGTTCTCTCCAAATGAGTACACGTTTGTATCTTTTTTGGACTCACTAAAAGACGTGAAAAAAGAACCATCACGAGTATATGTTTAAATATTTTTTAGGCTCATTAAAACTGAATGAAAAATACCCTACCAAGCACACTTTTATCTCTCGTTTGCGCCCATTAAACCATAAAGGAGACACCAACAACAAAAAAAATAAAAATAAAAAAGGGTGGGGTTTTCTTACCACTAATATACCTTGAAATGGCAGTGTCAATTGAGTCTCCCTTGAACATGGCACATGTTTTAGTGATCATCTTACGATAGAGTTTCATATTTCTTAGGAGGCATCCTAGTAATATGAGTTAGATATACTCCTCTAGCTGGTTACTCGTCTAGTCATCACAGAGAGTGTTTCAATGCCTCCTACGTTGTTGCACTATATTCGTCTAGCTCTGGTGTCTTGCTTCCAAGTCACTATTGTGTCATGCTATATGTTCAAGGTAATTTTAATCATGAGTTATCCATCTACTATTTTGTTGACTTTCTTAGTCGACCATCTGCTATTTTCTTGACTTTCTAAGTCGACCATCCATTTGTTAGTTCTACTTGGTAATTATATCTCTTCATATCATCTATTAGTGTATGTTTTGTGTTGATTGATGGGGGATACATTAAGCTTCGATGAATATCTTCCTATCGACTTCAACACATTATCTAGGAGAGGGATCTACAAGCCAGTTAGTACCTTGGATATTGCAACCCTTAGTGGAAAGCCTCCTTGCAATCGATAGTGTTTTTTAATCATTTCCTCCTGATCGATTAATTCTACAAGTATTTTACATCATACCCTATATTCACACTCTCTACATTGTACTATGTACCTTCAGGTCCATATTCCTCATTGATGGGTCCCTTTGTGTATGTTAACAACATATATCAATGATCGATAAGCAGATGGTTTCTACCATGCTTGACATCAGCTCGTCTATTCTGATGTTGTATATTCCTACCAATAGGTTTTGGGATGAATACCTTGGGTTTGGGGTCACCTCCTTCATTTACAACAACCCCCCCAAAGTTGTGATGGAGTATATCACGTTTGCATGAGTAATATGAAGACTTTGGGGGTATTTTTCTCAATGTTGATTGTATTCTTGATGTATATAATGTGGCATAGATCCACATTGTGTTCTCTTGTGGCTATGATCTAGTTGATGGCATGGATCCACCATGGACTTTTCTGTGGCCATGATATTGCATTTCATGTCATGGATTTGCGGTGTATTGTTTGGTGGTCATGCTTTGATACTCTTCATAGTTTGAGTATGACTACCTTGGGTATGGTCTATACATTATTTTATCCTTGGTGTTTGATTGCAGGTACTCTTTGACCACTCGGCCTCTTTTCTCTCTCCTCGTGTTGCCTCAAATAGATACTATTTTATTGTAATGCGTTTTGTCCATCCATTCATTTAATGACCTCACACATTAGGGGGAATCTATTATAGGATTAATTTTCACTCTACAGGGATAGAAGGGAATCCAACAGAATATGAAATTCAAGACACAAATCTATCTTACGATTTAGGTCACTTTCAAAGGTGTCACTTATCATACATGGATAACAAGCAACTAGTCATTGGTCAACTATAGTGCAACCCATGATACCCTCTGTAACCTTCTAGATTCATGGAGTTTCTAAGAGGTAAGCGAGGGGTGAGTTTGTTATTCATGGCATGATCCTTGGAACTCACATCATTCGAATATCAGTTGGTCTCCAGAATATCTAGAAGCTCTCCCAAACCTCTTCCAAGGATCTATATAAAGAAGCCAAATCTTGAAAATGAGGAGGAAAAATCATTTACATATATATGCTACCAAAATAACCAACTCACCCCTCACCATGAATAACCAACCAAAATTCATAGGTTCTTCTCCATCTACATCAGTTGCAGTCAGGTTTCCTAGCTTGGTTTAATAATTGAGGAGGATTAAAGAGAAAGGGGCAAAGAGAAATGCATCTACATGATGAGGTAATTGTATTGATGTATTTATGTTAGCCAAATTAATAGATAATTCATTTTACCCTATGAATGTTTGTTTTCATGCATAAATATTCAGATCTGATTTGTTTCATTATATATCAGGTTAGATCCAACCTATATCTAGGATTCTAACACAAAGAAGAGAAGTAGGAAGGAATTGCTTGGATTTTTTGCACAAGAAACAAGTTGCGGAAGCTGGAGCTGGAACTTCAGGTGTGCAACAACTAGGATATATGAAGGACAACCTTCAGGAAAAGGTATGTTGTTTCCACCACTTAATAGTTTAATCGTGAATCCAATTTCTTGAATCTAAAGGAAATCCATAGAATTATATCCCCTTGTCTGTCTAGGATCAACAGGGAGATCTTACCATCCACCAGTGATATTTTCTCCATAACAAAAAGGGGGGAGAAAATCCACAAACTTTGTGGTTGTGACAAAGATACAGACAAAAAATGGGTAGAAAACAAGAAACCATAGTTTTCTAAGAAGCAAATGTCTCTAGATATGTGTCATTCAATGAACGTAAATGAATTGCAATAGAAAAAAGCATGAACAACAATAGATGTAAAGAATCAATGTAATATCATACCCAATAACCACAATGAATATAAATACACATATGGAGACAAACTTATGAAGACCTAAATATTCTAGTGGCCTCTACATGGGAAGGTTCTTCTTCTTTCCTGAGTGTGTGGTAGGTGGCTATGCTTCTTCTCTTTGATGGATGCAAGTGACGGTGAAATGAAGAAAAAATTTCAATGATAGTTTCAACAACACTTCATTACGTTTATGTGATGGATATAGAAAATGGGGAAAGCCTCTTTAATTTATAAGAAAAATAGTGATTATCTTAGATAGGGTCAAAATAGTAAAATACATTCTTTGACCATATCAGTTTTAACCAATATTTGATTATTTTACCTTTTTTAATAAAATAAAGAGGAAAAATGCATAAAACTGATTTATAACTTTAATTAAATGAAAATAACTTCGGGAAAAGTGGTTTCCTAAGTTATTTTTAGTGAAATGGGATGTGACAGGGGGGTTGGACATGGGATACATGTACTATAGATGGTGTATTTAGGTGATCCTAGCAATTTGGGCTAGGTGAGGAATGTTTTGGTGATAACAAATGTTCCCTAATGTGTGAGGTTATAAGTGCATTCTATGACCGAAATACATTATACTTTTCTTTCACTGGGAAATGGTTCAACCAATGATGGAGAAACAAGGGGAGGGGAAAGAAGAGACCAATCATTGAAGAGGCCATAGAAAATCACATGTCAACAAAATATTCACCAGGGAGTGAGGTACATAATATAAATTGGATGAGCTAGACATACCCATACTTGTCGAGGTAACTCATCATATGATCAATAGTGAGACAATCAAGAAGTATAAAATACAACATGGTTCTCACAAATCATGGATATACTATATAATCAATCCCTCATATAAATATATATGGATGGGAATATATGAAGTACATTCCAACTTTGTTTGATCTAATTACATAAGAATTGATTTCCTTATGTTGAATGCAGGTGGCGAAAGAAACCTAAGTAGCCCTATTGAATATAAATGGGGCTCCACAAATTTGTCATGAGCTCACTTAAGGGAATCTCAACGTGAAGGATTTGAAAATGGCTAGACAAAGCTAATATAATCTAAGGAATTTAATTTGAGGCTGGATCATATATGTATGTACAAATATCAACGATGCAATGATGAGATGAACTCAAGGACGTGGGATTATACCAATTCTAAGAGAAATGGGGAATCTCTCATCTTATTCTAAGGTAACTCATCAAGAGAGAGGATAGGCACCAAGGTGGAAAGGACTAAACCCTAGAATAAAGGTGTCAATATTGATAGGAGAAATCCCTCCGATGCCCAAGAGGGAAGGAGTATCTATAGGTCTGGTATCCAAAGAACAAATGGTGAAGTTATAACTTTGGAAGTGACTACTAAACACAAAATATGCAGGGGACTACCTGAAGGGAAACCCCCTTCTGAGGTCTACAACATCTCACACATGTCCAGGATGATGGAATAAGTAACTTAAGAACTAAAATTTCAAGTATATGAGTCTCAAACATGTGATGAGTAATCGAATTCGATCACAAAATAAATAACCAAGGAACCAATGGTAATGATGAAGCGAAAGGAGACAATACTCAAAGATTTACCCATAGAATACAAGTGCTAAAGTCGATAGGGGATTCTCACTAGAACCAAGGAAAAGGAAACTCTTTGGGACCAACATTAGGTGACAATCATAATGTGATGGGAAGATACAAAAAACATGGGTGGATGGAAGGAAAAGAGAGATGGACTCAAGAATTTCCTTGTTCAGAGCATAAATGCATGGAAGACCTAGCAATGATTGAAAACATTCTAGATCGAATGGTGGATGATTGGGAATAATTCTGGTCAAAGACATCAATGGGAAAAATAGAGGTTGATATTTGGGCAACATGTGATGGGTCTGAATCATGTAGGCATTGAAAAACTAGAACATGACATAATGTGGAATCGAAGAGACTCCATGGGGCTCATAGGGTGACTCATCTCAGATTCTCTAAAAAAGGTTAACATAGGAATGCCACCAAAGTATGAACTATATACACTATAAATATAAGTCCTCGTAAATAATTCCAAAGGGGATAGAGGAAGGAAAAGGAAAGATTTTTTATATCCACAAGGTGGAGGTAACAAATAAAACCAAAGGAATAAGGGAGACAAAATCCTCATTTGGAATCCAAAATGGGGAGACCAATAAAAAATGACATAACTCTCGTAAGAGTTACAAAGGGGATGGTCAGGAAGGGAAGTATAAATTTTTACTATCTGATTGGAGGATAGAACAAAACATACCATGATCCAATTGGAATTGGAATAGGGGAAACCAATTAGAAATGACATAACAATCATGAGTGTGCTAATGGGGTTAGTCAAGAGGGGAAGTAAAAAAATTTACTGTCTGAGTGGAGGATAGAACTAAAGACACCAAAATCCAATTGGAATATGAAGAGGGGAATCTAATTAGAAATGACATTACCCTCATAATAGTTCCAATGGGGTTGGTCATGTGGGGAAGTAAAAAGTTGTACTATCCTAGTGGAGGATAGAACAAAAGAAACCAAGATTCAATTAGAATCTGAAGAGGGGAAACAAAACATAAATGACATACCTCTCTTGAGAGTGCCAATGGGGCTATTTATGAGGGGAAGTAAAACGAAAAATTCCTTCAGAAAGTACCAATGGGGTTGGTCAGGAGAGAAATAAAACGAAAATTCCTCTTGAAAGTGCCAATGGGGATGGTAAAGAGGGGGGTAAAAAAAAAGATATTTCTTGATAGTTCCAATGAGGCCAATCAAGAGTGATAACAAAAAAATCTCCCTCCTAAAATTTCCAATGGGGATAAACAAGAGGGTAGGTATAGTGGCCCCAGCTAGAGGTGTGGACGGTATGAAACAAGCATGCATGCAACTAAGGGATGGACATATGGGGATTATGGATGATCACTGAATGTTGAAGTGAAGGGCTCATGAGAAGTGAAAATATAACAATTACCAACCAAAAAGTGGGATTCCGTAGGGGATGGCTATCAACATGATAAGAATGACTATATGTGGTTCAAATCTAGTACGGAGACTAACTGGACTCTCGATCTCTAAGGGGAAAGAACAACATGGGAACCAAAATGAAATGGGGATCAATATGCTAGGGTTACCATGGGAGGGATTATATATCACCGAGTATATTTCAAATCCATAATATGAATGGATGATCCATATACCCATGTGAGGGGGGGGGGATACATGAAATTTACAAGAATGATAGGAAAATGTAATGAGGAGAAGGGGGGTAGACTATGCTAAATGATGCAGAAATCAAGTATTGGTGTAGACCCATATGCATGAATGGAATTGGTTTTCCATGGGGAATCCTTTATAAATAGACAACAAATAACAAAAGAAAAATGGTGCTTAAGTGGTGTGACTATTTGAAGAAGGATTAAGTTGACAAGTATGGGCTTTGACTCTTCATGGAAAAATGGCCCCTTGGTGAAGTTTCAAAGATAAAAAAATAAAAATTCCATTTTGAAGAGATCAAAAATATAAATTCTGGCACCTAGTCAAAATTTATGGGTCCAATGCATTGATTTGGGGAAATAAGTGCATTGCACAACAAAAACACTTCCCCAATAAGTGTGTTGTCCAAAAACGTTATTGGGGGTAAAAGGTGCATTGGTCAAATTTGAGATGGGGTTTCCAAAGGTTGCAAGAATTTCCCTTAGGGGGGGAGGGGTAAGTGAGTAACTCAAAGGGTGAGTTTTTATGTTAAAATGACCTGAAATTTTTTGGTTCTATGAAGGTATGGTAGGCTTCAAAGTGGTGTGGAGAGAACATGAATTTGAGTAAATCCATTCTGAGGTATAAGGGGAAATGAATGTGCAGACGACCCTATCACACTATGGGTTACACAAACATTTTGAGAACCCTGTGATGTGGGAAAGAGAAGAGATCCTATCACACATAGTAGGATATTGGGATACTGATGAGGGATCCTTTATGATCCAATAATAGTGGTTGTATATAACCATGCAAAACATATAATTGTTGACAGGGTTTCCCCAACTGTGGGGTAGTGATAGAAGCACCACCTATACTGCCTGGAGGGAGGAGTGTAGAGGAATTTTTAAACCATCATTGTGTGTCTAGAACTCAGGTATAGAAGTGTACGATCTACATGGGAGACATTGAATGGTTAGAGACCCGAGAAATAGCTACAACAATTATCCAGATACTGAGGAGGCACACTTTGCATAAGATATCTAGGGGAAATACATTAGTTGTGAAGAGGGTATTAGATGGTACCCATTTTGATTCGGAACATATACTATCGACGGTGTTGAAGCACCAATTATGATCTTGTAGGAGGGTATGAGTAGAAAACTATTCATTTGAGATAGTGTTATGTGCCTTCTTCTTTGAGTGCATTCCTACACTTTGTCCACACATACGTATCCGTGGTGGGGGACTACAGGAGCCCCAGATGCACTGGTGGGGTGAGATATTATGAAGAGTGGGAGGTGGTGGGATGGGATAAGTGTTTTGGTCCACTTTCTTTGGAAACTAGGATCAACTCCCAATTGTGATCAAGGAGTACTCATACTCAGGCATGAACTACCAAGGAGATCATGAGTTACCTTTACCAGCAGGCCAAGAATGGGGACCTGATGGTAAGTAGCAGTGTATGCATGTTTATTGTATATTGGTTTAGTGATTTTATTATGATATGTCAATATGTGGTAATGCCGTGGTAATGACACTCTTTTTGTGCCCAATGTGCATATATAGCACCAATGAGGCTGACATGATAGGAAATGGTTAGGAGGGATAGTCCATATATTGATCCCAGATAATTGAGGTCGGAGGAGGTGGAGACCATGAATAATAGATAGAGGATATCCATGAAATGTTGGAGATACTCTTGACTGGGTATTAGAGCGCAGGTGGCATACCGTGGATGACCACTATATAGGATATTGCATTGGGGTACGTGCTAAGTGGCGCTCTATCCTACAGAGGTTAAGAGTTGTGAGGAAGGTGGTATGTGATCTCTCGGTAGAGGACATGATGTCATTGGCATGGATTTCTCCATCTGATGAGGATGATTAACATGGGTGGATTGTATGCCCCCAATTTTTTTATGTATTTAGCATTTAATGGACATGCAGACTTTATAGTAGAGTAGTGGTATCAAACTTATACAACCTTTGATGATATATATATATAT
>SNQJ01S0090457.1:0-16413 GCA_010110895.2 Picea sitchensis | reverse complement strand
TAAACGGTGACTACCCTTTAAACCTTCCTTATTTCCTGCTTAAAAGTTTGACAAAAATGTCCAAGAAGGTACAATCGATTTCCACTAATGCCAAGGGCAGTTTGTTCCATCAAGTCCTGATTAAAACCCTAGTCATGTCTGCCCTGAATGAAGTACAAAAGCCCTGGAATTGGCTCATGGAATCCTTAAAACCTATTGCTCAATCCAATAAGTCGAAAATTTGGAGATCTATAGAGACTTTTTGTGGAGATTATTGTAAAGGCATGTATGTTCAATTGACACTTAATAGCAAAGGCATATGGATGGTTAGACCTTCTCTTTTCTACTCTGTGATTTCATTTTTCATGCTTGAATTTATTATTCAAATTGCAATGCTTTTGGTTCTTGAATGTTAATTTATACAGTGAAGATTTTGTTGTAGAGATAATTTTCAAGTAATGATTTCAAGTTGATACCCCTGTTTCTTTATAATATATTGAAACTAAGCTTTGTGAAATTGACAAATTGAAGATTTCACTTTCTTTTTCTTGAATTGGTTTACTCCATCTATGTATCTACCTATTATTCAGCCAATGGGATATGCAATGTTTTAATCTTGATTTTCATGCCATGCTGTAAGCTTGACCCAGTTTTCAACCATTATACCAAAACCAAATCATAAAACCCTAAAAAATACTTTGCAATAAAATCAATGATGCCCTATATTTCCCTTACCAGTCGAGTGCAACTTTAGGGACTAACAGGATCATCTATTTGTGAAAACAATGCAAAAAATGGAAATGAATTTGTTGTGTCACCATTATAGATGTCATGCAGACTTCTTGTATTTATTGGTAATAGACTTGCTAATGTTGTATCTGGATATGTAGAACTACTTGGAATTCTTTTTGGTGTTTGGTGCACTCTAGGTGTGGAATGCGCACTTGCAGATCTCACTAGAGTAGTTTGTGTTGGGATTTGTGTTGCAGTTTTAGGTGTAGAAGGAATTGTGCACTGACTTTTACATGGTGTTTGAACCACTTCATCTTCTATGTCATCATGCCCAATAAGATCAATAATTTTGAATGTCTTTTCTATGCTTCCATCCCATGCTTCATTCTTCACGAATTGAACATAGCGACTTATTATGACTTTCCTTGCAATAAGATCATACAACTTGTATTCTTTTGTATCTTCAGAATATCCAACAAAAATACATTTTTGTCCTTTGTTATCCAGCTTCTTTCTCAACTCATCTAGAACATGTGTGTATGTGACACAACCCAAAACTTTTAAGTGCACCACATTATGCTTCATACATGTCCAGGATTCTTGAGGAACTTTGTTCTTCACACTCTTTGTCAGACATTTGTTCATGATGTATACTGTAGTTGCTACTACTTCATCCCAATACTCATTTGACAAATGTTTGGCTGCCAACACATTGCACGCCATTTCCATGATGGTTCAATTATTCCTCTCTCCGACGCCATTCTATTGTGGTGTATATCGTGCAGTGAATTGCTTGTAGATGCCATGAACTTTACAAAATTTCTAAAATTCTCTTGAAATATATTCACCTCCTCTATCAGTTCTTAGAAAAATGGTGTAATAATTACTCTACTTCTCCACAAGTGATTTGAACTGTTGAAAACTACCCAATGCATCAGATTTATGTTTTAGGAAATAAATCCATGTTTTTCTTGAGAAATCATCAATAAATGTCAAAAAATATGTAGTTCCTCCTATGGATGGTGTTTGCATTAGTCCAAAAATGTCTAAATGTACAATTTCCAGTGGAGATTTTCCTCTATCTAACTTGCCAACTGGAAATGACTCTCTATGTTTCTTTCCAAGCATGAAGCCTTCACATATTATTTCTTGTTTTTCAATCAATAGAAAAACTTTTACCATATCCTTTGTGTGTAGAAGATTTAGATCTCCAAAGTTTAAGTGTCCAAATATGAAATTCCATAACCAAGAATCATCCTACACTTCAGAGTGGAATGCTTCCTGCAACTCTGTACCTTGTTTCTTAAAACTACGCACACTAAATTTTCCTTCTTTAGAACTGTGCGCACTTACTTCTTCACTTTCTACTTTGAACTCAGTGTCTGACTACACATCTTTTGCTTTGCCGACAACTTGCGTTGTTTTTCTCTTTATGGCTAGCTTCAATGTCAATGGAAACATAATGTTACTTGTCATTTGAATTTTTGCAATAAGTTGGTTGCTTGGATATCTATTCATAATCACACAATGATTATCTTCCATGTAGATTTTGTATCCCTTTTGTAACAGTTGTCTTGTACTCATAAAACTATACTTCAAACCAGAAAAATAATATACATCAGGCATAACGTTTTTCTCCCCCTGCTTAGTTAAAATGTTAATACTGCCTTTTCCTAAGACAACGACTTGGATATCTGTTCCAAGTGTAACCTTAGTTTGGAATGACTGATCCAAACTAGAACACAACTCCAGGTTTCCTATCATGTGATTACTACAGCCTGAATCTAGATACCATAAATCAAAAGGAATTTCTTAACCAACATTGCATTCAACTGGTGAGACTATAGGCATTGTTTCAACACGCACCATAAACATAGGGCCGGAGAGATTGTTTGCATTGTGTGAATGATCTTGACCTTGCTTGTTCTGATTATATTGTCTTTTTCCACACTCACATGCATAATGTCCATATTTTTTTACAGTAATGACATTGAATCTTTGATTTTTCAAATTTTTGATTACTTGATTGACTGGTATTTGGATTTTGACCTCTTCCACTAGTATTTGCAGCACTGCTATTGCGTTCACCTCTGAAAAAACTTCTTCCTCTACCTCTAGAGTTAGCTCTCCCCCTTCATCTTCCACGACTTATAGATGACTGCGTGGAAAATGCATTCTCTAATGACATATTTGACCTATTAATTTTTGTTCATGATTAATGAGGGAAGCTTGTAGTTCATCTAGACTAAACTAACTCAGGTCTTTGCTCTCTTCCAGAGTCACAACAAGGGTATCAAATTTAGGAGGAATCCTCCTAAGTACCTTCTCGACAACCTTTCTATCCTCTATGGTTTCTCCATGAGACTTAATATGATTTATCAGGCCAATAACATGAGTGTAAAATGAATCTACTGAATCTGAGTCTTTCATTGACAGAGTTTCAAAATATCTTCTAAGAATTTGTAGCTTTGGAGTCTTGACTTTGTCCATACCTTGATAAGAGGTTTGTAATATGTCCTATGCTTCCTTGGTTTGCTTTGTTGATGAAAATCTTGGGAGTATGATTTCATGCATGGCTTGATGTATGTAAAACATTATCTTTCCATCCTTCTTTCTTTGATCTTTTAAAGCAACATTCTCAGCTTGTGTGAGGGAAATGTATGTTACCTGATATGCTAGTTCCACATAGCCATTCTCGACTATCTCTCATACATCTTGACCCTAAAATAAAGCCTGCATGGTTAAGGACCATAACTCATAATGTTTTCCTGTGAAAGTGGGAGGTTGCAGATTTGAAGTAGAATCCATATTTCACCTTACAATAGAGTTGTTGCTCTGATAAAATTGTTCTAATAAACTTACTTTCATAAACATGTTCTGATAGAACCTGCTATGATATAACCTGCTCTCATACAGTATCTCAGATCTATAGCACATAGACAGACTGTGCGCAGTGCAATTACAAAGACTGCGCAGCGAAATTCTTCGTCACTGACTTTCAGGACTTACTGCATAGTTTATAGAATGGTTGTGTTGTGATAACAACACTAAACAAAATGATTTCTTGATAATGTGCTACTCTTTAGCACATGAACTAACAATGATTACAAAACTCATAAATACTCATGAATTTGTCAACACACAAAATACTTGATATATATTAAGAACTTCGGTGTTGCATGCTAATACATAATACAATAATGTGTTGATCCTTGGCTCCAACAACTTCTGAACAACTTCTGCAACTTACAAAACGCAGAGCTTGAGCTCTTAGACTTCTCATACTTCTCATATTTGTTGTTTCTTTCTAACTCACATAATACAATATTGTGTTGATCCTTGGCTCCAACAACTTCTGAACAACTTCTACAACTTACAAAACGCGGAGCTTGAGCTCTTAGACTTCTCATACTTCTCATATTTGTTGTTGCTTTCTAACTCACGACTATGTTCTCTCTACCTTTTTGTCTATCAACTACTTACAAACTTGTACATTTATAGATAAGACAAACTTCTTCTAGAAGTAATAATGACTCAAACAATACAGACATCAATAAATATGACTCAATTCTATCTAGTTAAAAAGATAAAGATAGATAAAGATTTGCTCATTAAATAAATCCCCTACTTGCTCGACAAAAGTGAGTTTGCTTAAAGGTAGAGATCACCAACTTGAAACTTGGAGTGACTAAGTCGGTGGAGACTTAAAGCACACTGACTTCTGATTAATATTTCCAACACAAATGAGGTAACAAACTAGCATAAAATGACAAAATCTTGGAGCTTGAACCATGGACCTCTTTGCTAACTCTATTCCCTGATATATTGCAGATGTTGTTGTGGTATCAAAATAATTGTGAGTGTAGCTCAAATATCAACTAATATTGGATTAACAATGTTGCCCTTTATTAATAATGTTGATAGTATCGAGGAATTTCTCATAAATTACAGGGATATCTTTTTAATCTTTAATTGGTACTATTGAGCCGAGTTTGAGAAATAAAAATGAACATTTTATATCAATTACACACTATTAAAAACATGTCTTAACAAAGAGTCTAGTTTATTGGTATGCTTCAGTGTATGCTATGTACAACTGGTATGAGCCTGATGGATCTAATCTCTATTTTGTGAGTAATTGAAATTCGGGAATTCAATGCCAACAACGAATCAAACATATGGAGGTCAAATTTCTACATCGTATGGGGCATTAATGAAGACACTACTTCAAAATCCTCTTAAACTGAAGAGATTGATCATATTTTAACAACATTGTTGCCTAAATGCCAGTATGTACGATTGTGATAAGATATTTAGAAGATTTTACTAGGTGATGGATATTTAGCGGATTTTATCATAAGAAAAGAGAATCAGCGAAAAAGAGAGCAACAACATATGAGGTTGGTATCATACTTCGGAAAATAATACTGGAAACAGGACTGTATTCTCAAAATTTAACAGCTTGTAATTCAAACCTATTGGATATTCGGCCACGTACTGTAAGTCTGTTTTTTTTTCACCATTTTCGATAGATGTTCAACTAGCTTATCTAGCAGTTCCAACTCCAACTTCTCGCCAGTGTAAACCTCCAGCCCGAAACCGGTATTGCCTGCAACCTCTGAAAGTGAATTTCCCCATTTTTCAATACTGTTGGAGTCATCGCAGCCTCCCTTGACGAGTTTCTTCTCTGCCATTATCTTTACGGATTAAGCATGATTTCCATATTTATCTTACGTCCACGAACCTCAGCAGGCTTAACACCGTAAAACACAGGAATGATGGGATCCTTTGACTCCAACGTCAGTAAGATTTCTTCTAGGCACCAATATGATCCAACGTATCGGGGAGAGAATATCGTTACATGGATGGAGGCGTTTCTAATATCATCTTTCATTTATGAAAGACACATTATATCCCAGTTGTAATTCATCTTGATCCAGAAAGGACGTCAATCCTTTTTGTAGAAGGCGAAGGTTTTCTTGACATCAACGCCACGATGGTTTATGAAGACCTCGTACCATTGAGTAGCGGTGGAGGTGGAGGCAGAGGCAGAGGCAGGATGGTTGACACAATTCTAGAGGAGGATGAATTGGAGTTTTAGAGTTCCGGATAAATTATGTTTGAAATGAAATGATAATATGTTTTTAGTTGTTCTACGAAATGAGTTTTTTAATATAAATTTACATGAATCACTATTTTTTTTGTTGTTTAGAATTTATTTTTGAATGTAGAAATAGATTTAGATGCTGAAAAACTCTCATGGCACTGAGATTTTAAAAAAATAATCACTTAAATCTAGAATCCAACAATTTCTTGTCTGATTTTGGGTAAATATCCCTCGAAAATATTTTATCTTACTGATAATATATACATAGCCCTGTTCACTTAAATCTAAGAATCCAACAATTTCTTGCCGGATTTCGGGTAAATATCCCCGGAAAATATTTTAGCTTACTGATAATATATACATAGCCTGTTGAATATAAACTGTGGAGGCAGGATGGTTGACACAATTTCCAGAGGAGGATGAATTGGAGTTTTAGAGGTCGGGAGAAATTATGTTTGAAATAGGCGTTGACTAGTTGTTCTACTAAATGACTTTTTTTGTGAGATTCAGGTGATATAAATTTACACAAATCACTATGTTTTGTTGTTTAGAATTCATTTCTGAATGCAGAAATAGATTCAGTATGCTGAAAAACTCTCAGGGCACTCGGATTTTACAGAAATAATCACTTAAATCTAAGGATCCAACAATTTCTCCCAAGATTTCGGGCAAATATCCCCAGAAAAATTTGTAGCCTACTATTAATATATACATAGCCTGTTGAATATAATATATACATAGTCTGTTGAATATAAATAGTGGACGCCCAGGCAGGATGGTTGACACAATTTCTAGAGGAGGATGAATTGGAGTTTTAGAGTTTTGGAGAAATTATGTTTGAAATGAAAACTTTAGAGAGGATCATGTACATACTAATAATAGGCAATGGCTAGTTGTTCTACTAAATGATTTTTTTTGTTGAATCTGGTGATATAAATTTACACTCACTATTTTTTGTTGTTTAGAATTCATTTCTGAATGCATAAATAGATTCAGTATGCTGAAAAATTCAGGGTACTCTGATTTTACAAAAATAATCACTTAAATCTACCAATCCAACAATTTCTCACCCAATTTAAGGTAAATATCCCCAAAACAAATTTAGCCTACTGATAATATATACATATAAACGGTGTACGCGAAGGTGGTTGACACAATTTCCAAAGGAGGATGAATTGGAGTTTTAGAGGTATGGAGAAATTATCTTTGAAATGAAAACTTTAGAGAGGATCATGTACATATGTATATATACATAGCGTGTTGAATATAAACACTAACAATTGCAGGAAGCAATAATTGCACATAGGCGGTGGTGGTATGTCTGCACAACAATAAACGAGGTGTCTCTCTTGGCTAAACAATTGTGGGCGCCAGTTGTGAAGACCAGAATGTGATATGAGAATCAGAGTTAGCTTTCTGAGTTTTATTTCTATAGGAAAATATTGTAGTTGAATCCATAGAAGATGACACAATCGAGGCCTCGTTAAGCTTCACTGTTAAAAACCATGAGAGCATAGGCGCACAGTATTTACACACAGAAAATGTATAATATTGAATCTCAATTACAACATATATATAGTTGGAGTCAAATTCAACTTATTCTAAACTTAGTTATGGAGGTTGAGAGAATATCTCAACAACTCCAACAAACCAAAACCAACTCCAAATTAATCATTAATTCTAACACCCTACCTTAATGATTACAATACAAATAAACCACATATTACAATTCTCAAATCACAACATAGATCTATGTCTGATCTGGTCTTCATCAACACTAAAACTCACTCTGCAATCACACGGTTTCCGCTCTTTCTTCTCCACACATTCGAGCTACCCACTGACACATTTAAAGTCAAAACGCCTCTAACCATCTTTCTTGCACTTGTATACTGGACAATTTGACAACTTGGCTCATCGGGGCTTCCATGATAAAAGTTGACAATTATTGATGCATTCTATGAACTTGCCTTCATCTGTCGGATTTTTGCTTTCGGCTATCCTTCAGTATCTAGAAGAAAAGTTTGGATACTGAATGTCCTCAACATTCCTTTACACAAGGTGACTTCCAATAAAAACAATGTACTTGATACTGGGGCTACCAGCTTGCATCAAAATACAAGTTCTTATTTTTACATAAACACTCACACACAAAACTTTAAACTCACTAGGTAAATGTAACATGTAATTGTCGATCTTGGAGCACCAAAGTACAACAAGAGCCTACAACATATAACAGGTTCTCACAATCAAATTAGCGATACATTCTCTCGGCACCGAAGAACGTCAAGAACCGCTATTTTAAATTGTGTAAATCTATTCAATAATTGGTTCTTCATTATTATATTTTTACAGAAAAATAAATAAACAAATTTCACACACCAACTTGACCCCTTCCCTTCCACGGCAGCATTTTCTGACAGATGTTGATACTGTGAGCACGCAGATCTCTGGATACGTTAATACAGTGAAAACAACAGTCTCGTTTGATCAGGTTTAACACAGCAGCAGCATGACGTTTCTCTTGCTCATTAATTCGGTCAATCAGTCAATGAATATCTGGCAGCGATCTAGCTATGCAGCACCTCTCTGTCTCGGGTGATGAATAGTCACGGGATTCACTCGATTCGGTGGCGGATCCAAATCATTTTACAGCTTTGACGGCTATGGCTTCATCTATAAAAAAAAAAAAACGGCTACTTCTTTCCACCTCCTAGCGATTGAGTGCAGCTCTTCCTCTCTCACGACTTTCACTACGGCTCCTTCCTGCTTCCTGAATCAATGACAACTGCTATCACTACGTCTCCTTGTTCCGTGTTCTCTTTATGCTCAGCAACATCCAAACAACAGCGACAAATTCCAGCGAACGACTGAACAACAAATGCAATGTAGCAATAACATCCGCGGCTAAAGCCAACAATCACACAAAAAATTAATTCTCACACACAGTCACACACACTAATTAATCACACAGGCAGCACAATCTACTCTTTTACATATGTACATAAATTCAGATCCCAATCTATTTCATCTTCCTGGGCACCCCCGTGAGGGATTAAGCCCAGCCAAGCTCTGATACCATGTTAAAAACCATGAGAGCATAGGCGCACAGTATTCACACACAGAAAATGTATTATATTGAATCTCAATTACAACATATATATATATATATATAGTTGGAGTCAGATCCAACTTATTCTAAACTTAGTTATGGAGGTTGAGAGAATATCTCAACAACTCCAACAAACCAAAACCAACTCCAAATTAATCATTAATTCTAACATTCACATCCAAGTAACAAGAGACTATTGAACCCTTTTCTATTCCAAGTAGTAAAGAAGACGAGAATTAGTGCTGCAAACGCTCGAAAAAAGTATCTGTTTCTTCCATTTCAGGTACGACTCTTGAGATCACACTCTGCACAATGTCTGAGTGTTTTATTCAATTGTAGTTTAAAACCGCCACACAGGACCATGTTCTAATGGCCCGGAGCCTAATCTAGATGATAATTTTGCATCCGCAGATTAATAGAGATTGATACTATGCTTGAAATGTTGTTAACTAATAGTCCCCACAATATCCATAACGCAGCATGCTTTTTAGTGCAGGCTTATCGTTATTTTATTTTCTTTATGAGCCCATCACTTGCTCCAATTAATATCACTCTGTTGGAACTACTAAATCCAAGGCCGATGCCAATTGTTAGATAAGTTATTGCTTTCATTGGTCACACCGCTTATTTGTTTTAATTGCACTTACCTTAGCAGCTTATACACAATATCTTAAAAAAAACTAAACCCTATAAATATTCTTCCTATAGATAACCTAAGCACAGTGAAAACGAACTCATGGAGCTTCAGCAGATGGTGGATGGTGGTGGTCTAGACGAATGTTAGTATGTCCTCAATTTTAAAACCTAAATATTAAAACCTACTTATAGAGAACAACAAAAAATTAAACATGCAGTGGATCTATTGGATTTCAGAATAAATTTATTGATACGTAAAGGACACCATACCAACATTCTGGGTAGAGAAAGCCAGTTGCCTCCAATGCCATACTTGTCTATATATTCCTTGAGTTTAGAGTTAGACCACAGCCTTTTTTTCACATTAGCTTTGTGGGAGAAATCTCTTCATATTTCTCCCACTAATTGGCCTTGAAATATATTATGGGTCAGTTCGGAATTATTCATGGAAATATATTATGGGTCCGTTGGGAAATATTCATGGAAGTGAAGAAAAGGCGTTTCGAGTAACAGATCCAGCTAGGAACCTAACTTATTGAAGGAACTGTGATACTAGTAGGTGTCCACTGCACAACACAAAGTTGAGGATATTGCCCTGATAATTGTCCCTTGAGTAGCATTTTCCATTGATATTAATAGTTGTAAAAATATAAGCAGCAACACACTTCACAACACATTGATGTGTTCTAGATATTAATATGAAAAGTATAGTTACAATATGGTTATAAATACATTATGGAGGTTTACCAAGTAAACACACTAATTAACTATAAATGTAACTAATTCATTTTCCTTAACACTCCCCCTTAAACCTAACTTGGTCCCAACCAACTTTGAGATTAACTTAGATACAAGTACACCTACTAACACCCTAGTACATACCCAATGGTTCATTCCACAACTTGAGGTATCATCTCCCCCATGGTCAACTGCTCCAAACTAGGGATACACTCTACATGATCACACACTTACTTAGTTCTAGCTCAGGGCTTAATAAATATTTTGGGAATACAATTTGCTAGATTACAAGTACAACTTGCCTTTGACATTGACATGAATAGACTAGTTACACTATTAAACTCACAACCTTTTGTGACTTATCTTATATAGTCACTCTCAATTTATCATAACATAAATTTGTCTTTGATATAACTAGACTTTAAATTAATATGAATAGACTCTCAGCTTTTTTTTTTATAACTTTGAATCTATCTTAAGGACATACTCAATATCTCAAATCCCACATAAGAATTTTTCCCTTTTAAGAATGCCCAAAATAAATAATAATTTACTTTTAATCTATATCTAAACCAATGTCTATATTTTCAGCACATTTAAATACAATTCACATGGATTTTAAGAAATAAAAGAAAAAACCTAATTTCCTTCTCACAAATCACCATTGAATTCAATATCGAGAAACCTTCTTCTTAACCCTCTCATCCAAGGTTTCTTCCAGTTATGTTTAAGGGGGAGTGTCAAGTTATGATTAAGGATTGGAAGCTGGTGATAGTGATAGTTTTTACAGGATGTAATTAAGGGAGAGTGTTAAGCAAAATGAATTAGTTACATCCTCAGTTTATTAGTGTGTTTATCGTTATAGGAGTTGGTAAACCTCGATAACGTATTTGTAACCATATTGTAGCTACATGTTTCATATTGATATCCAGAACAATCAATGTGTTGTGTGGTGTGTTTCATTCAATCTTTGCACTCTTCTCCATTTTTATTTATGTATCTGCCCTTTTTGAGGTTTTCTCCATGCAATTTTTATTTCTCAATAATGTTGAAACGTTGTCCACAAAAGGGCTCAGCGATACTTGCTCTTCAACAAGCCTCAATCTTCGAATTTTTCTCCATGACAACTCTTCCTTGTCTAGTTGGCCTAGCTCGAATATTATTCTTCTATTCACTGAACTTGCTTCTCTCTTTTCAACTTTCTTTATAAATGTCAAAATAAATCTCATCACCATGTTTTTTCCCCTTGAATTTACCTTCATCTTGGATTTCCATATTCTCCTTTCATTTGTTAGAGTTGCAAATTCTAACAAAATTACATTACATCAACTTCATATTGAGGTGGTGAATCTCAATATAACTATCATCAATACTAATTCCAAATACTTTAGCAAATCTTTACATCAACATGAAAACATTTAACATGTTCCATAAATTTAATTTTCATTTGACATTAACATAAATAGACTAGTTACATCATTAAACTCACAACCTTTTGTGACTTATCTTATATAGTCACTCTCAACTTATTATAACATAAATTTTTATTTAATGTAATTATACTTTAACTTAATATGAATAGACTCTCAACATTTTTTTTATAACTTTGAATCTTTGTTAATGACATACTCAATATCTCAAATCTCACATAAGAATTCTTCGCTTTTAAGAATGCCCAAAATAAATAATAACTTACTTTTCATCTATATCCAAACCAATGTCTCTGTATTTTCAGCACATTTAAATACAATTCGCATGGATTTTAAGAAATAAAAGAAAAAACCTAATTTCCTTGTCACCAAATCACCACTGAATTCAATATTGAGCAACCTTCTTCTTAACCCTCTCATCCAAGGTTTCTTTCACAAATCACTTTGAAACTCTTGCGCGATGCCACATCAATTCCATACCCCTCACTGTCGCCATTATTGATATTACTGCTCTTATTATTGTTGTTCTCTTGTTTTTCTTCTTCTGGGTTTTCGTTCTGGGCTTGTTCGGTCGTCATTTGTTTCTTTTGTCCTTCGTGAGAGAAGTGGCATAACATCAGACTTTCATGCTCATTTTTCCTCTTTCATTCATGGGAGGATCTGCTTTGCTACTAACTTTGGCACCCTTTTGTGCTCTGTGAATCGGTTTCTTTTTTTTTTAATAGAGAATGATTTATACAATTTCAAGATCGATTCCTCTTCTCTCAATGAGAGTGATTTCCATATCCCTAGGTCCCTGGGCCGTCCAGTGATGGAGTGAAGTTCAGACCGCTCTGATACCATGTAAAAGATTAAGTAGAGACAAAATTGATGTAACACATAAAAAAACACATTAATGTTAATGTGTTCTGGATATTAATATAAAATGTATAATTATAATATGGTTACAAATACATTACGAAGGTTTACCAACTCCTATAACAATAAACAAACTAATTAACTACAAATGTAACTAATTCATTTTCCTTAACAATAATGTTTGTCTAGGTAAGCCAATGTAGAACATCCGACCTACGCTCCATATTTCCTATGCATCTCAAACAAAACATGGTAAGTAGTATTGAAATAACCGCTAAAATTATGCAATACTAGACCTTACCCTCTTCTTGTCTTTCTTGAAAAGAAAGGCGGACAGACAGAGAACGTGAATGGGAAGGAATTAATGGTCCATAAAAACATATATCATGTGAATTTTGGCGAAGGAGGTGGGGGTAGAGACGGGGCTCTATGAATGACTGAATCATTCAAATTTGTGTGCTTGGTGCTTGTATTTCTCGATCTTGGAATCTATTTCCTTGTTATATTCTTTTGTGGGAAACCACCTAATGTCTTATTGAATCCACGCATTACCTCTTCTACCCGAAAACCCTAAATTTCATTTTCCTAGCTGTAGGATAGATTGCATACTTGTCGGATTAGCAAGACTATTTTTCCTTGAAGAATAGAGATGGAACAACTACAAAAATATTTTTGAGTTGTTTGGATCAGCTTCTAAGAACTATGGGAGGGAGTCAAAATTACTACATGCAACCATATTAACGCCACAACCCCTTAGAAAAGTTGCATGACTAATACTTTCAAAGATTTCCTTTATTGATATTGATGGGCACAAAAATGCGGAGCCATGTCATCAAATCTATAGAACCAAGCCTTCAAGTAGGTGCTTCTATGATCCCTTTACAAAGTTGTATTTTTTTTTTAAGGCAGTCGATTTGTCAACAGATTTGATGTAAAAGAAAAAATATAATGGATGCACCGTCATCATCATAGATTTTATCCCTTCAAGTCTTAGTAAAAAAAATACTCTATTATAGAATTAATTCTTCATTAAACAATAGTTCATTGAATGCATAGATGACCAAACTTGTGATGAGTAGATATATTCAAGCTTGTATATCAATATTTCCAGATTTTAGATCTTATCTACAAGCCTTTATATCAATATTGCAAGATTTTAGATCTTATCTACAAGCCTTTATATCAATATTGCAAGATTTTAGATCTAGGTTGACTTAAGGAACATAGATTTGATTAGGAAATATCTTTTACTCATCAATGTATAACCATATCTATATATATTTTAAATTCATCCTTGATTGTAAGTGAGTTCTCTTTATATATATGATTTTCAAATGTGGTGAAGAAATCAATATACCTATAGTATGGGAACTAGAGATTCTAGCGATACCTTGATCTGACAAGTGCAACAAAGAGTGAGGGACAAATATCCACCCAACCATATACCTTTCTACTTAAATGTTTAGTAGCAGGTCACCCCCTAGCCCTCAATCTACTACTATGTCAATTATTTCTTAATCTTGTCCTCTCTATAGCTCAACCAAAAGACATGTCATTTTCTCATTTTTTTCCCTATATAGAGTCCATCTATGGTAAAGAACCCAATCCCTATGGTCCATTATTTAATTATCTATTATATTATAGGGTTTCTCCATCAATTACCATTACCATTTTATTTTATTACCAAATATCCATAATAAGTACTTATTATGACGCCTTTAGGATAATTATTATATACTTCTTTATTATTATTTTCTATTATAATTTATTTATATAAGTACTTATTATAACCACTCTAGGATAATTATTATATTCATGACCTATCATTATTATTTATTTATATATTAATAATATCGAGCATGACAATGGCTAGTTGTTGCATAATTTTATTACCCTTTATTCCATGTATTGTTGAAGCTTCTCCAATTTGTAGTAGATGTTCATCTCTAATAATATCTCGTTGAATAATGGCTTTTTTATTCCCTATTCCAAGAATATTTATGAGTATTGCTTCTTCTTCCTCGATAATGTTCATATTGATATTCTTGTCTTCCTTGAAATATTTCCTAGTAATGAGGTTATCGATATGGTGATCCAATTGGATATTGATGACCACCCACCTCTTCCACTCACTCGAGATGGTTCTCCATCTCGGAAGTCTTATTATGATTTTATAGGATTTTTGGGTCCATTTTGAGGCCCTTAACTAGATTTTTAGACAAGCAATCTTGACCTAGATTTAACTTTAGCAAAGACAAACCATATTGTTTTATTGTTGTCCTTAGTTAGAACTTTCCAACAATATAATAAGCACCAAACAAAGATTTTTTACGAAAGTTACATTCCCAGAAAGTTGATGTAGAAACTAACACACAAAAATGTGTTTTTGGTATAAATATATTTTTGGTATTTCAAAACATTTTTTGGTGCTTTGCCTTCAAGGTTTAGGGGTTTTGGAACTTTAGGGTTCTTGTTTTATGTTAAAAGGTCATCTTTTTGGCCTCTTGTATTAACTTTTTTTGAATGAAAGTAGCCTCCATCTCTCTCTCTTCAGAGATAAGCTACAACCATTCTAGCCAATTTGTGTTCTAAAATATTCCTTTATTTTATTCATTAATAGAAGTTGGGTTTTCACTATACTACTATGCTATTTGATATAATTATGTGTGTGTTTCATTTTTTTCTCTATACAATTTGGACAAGTGGTATGAAAGCATGTTGTTCTTTTTTGTTCCTATGTGCATGTCCTTGACAAGGTTAGACTATAAAGAGTTGGGTTTCGAGCTAGTTTCACTAGAAGATGACTTCTCTCACCAGACCAAGTGCCCCCCCA
The DNA here is from genome assembly GCA_010110895.2 of Picea sitchensis. Classification (NCBI taxonomy): domain Eukaryota; kingdom Viridiplantae; phylum Streptophyta; class Pinopsida; order Pinales; family Pinaceae; genus Picea; species Picea sitchensis. Next base: position 988 of record SNQJ01S0090457.1, on the reverse strand, counting down.
TGACGAGTGAAAGGAGAGATGACAATGTCGGATATCCTATCAAGATGTTTCTTGAGGAATCCCTTGTGTGACAAAGTAACTATATGATGGACAATTTCTCCTAGATCCTTGAACGTTTGTTGACGACAAGCAAGGCACCTTCAACAAGTGGCCAATTTAGAGGTACAACGACCTTCAAGGTACAATTTAAATTTGATATCCCTTTATTTGAAGGCCAAATATATGAAAATTCTTTGGAGAAATGGTTAAATCGTTTAGAGGATTATTCTATTCAAAAACATTTTGACAATGTAAAGATCACCTTTGCGCTTCTTAAATCCCTTTCCCATGTCAAATATTGGTGGGGAGGTTTCCGGGAGAGGAATAACGAAGACAATTTTGTAACATTCAGAACATGAACCACTTGGGAAGTCTTTGTTGATTCCCTCAAGGAGTAATTATATCTCGTTGGAAAATATGATGATTGATGCACAACCCCCTTCCCTCCTGGGGATTCTGCGACCTCCGGGTCTCTGATCTTCAAACTCTTGGAACCAAATTGGTTCTTCGGACCTTCAACAGACCTTGAACAATCAATACACACACAGGTCCCCTTGATGTCACCTGCAAGTACGGGCTACTTGCAACTCCGCTCTCCGGCACTTGGCAATACCGATTGTGAGTACTAGTCTCTCGCTATACTCCTCCCTTAATGTTACCATGGACTGTAACATTGGGCCAATGCTTTCATAACTTTGAATTTCGAAGATATTGCAACCTCCGCCTTTGTTTCCTTCTGAAACACTTTTCCCTGAATTTGTGGGTCTCTACCACATGTCTCCCTGGCTCTGATGGTCCAACTATGCTTCAGGCTTCGCAACTTCGTGAAATTCCACTTACTTCACACTCCACTTCTCTGGGCCTCTGACTCTAGGATTCTCTAATTCGCTGCCATGTGTCTCCTCACAACCAATGGTTAGGATTCGCCTCGTGATTTCATGACTTCGGC
>SNQJ01S0090456.1:0-10115 GCA_010110895.2 Picea sitchensis | reverse complement strand
CTCTGTGGCATTAGTATATATCATAAATTCCTTCTCAAAATCTAGCTTCACCAGAACTGGTGCGGAATTGATTTCTTTCTTGATCCCTACAAAATCATTTTAGACATCATATGTCCAAGAAAAGGAACGATCTTGCCTAAGAAGATTATGAATTGGTTTTACCATTACAACAAAATCAAGAACAAACCTACAAAAAAAGTTAATAACTCCCATAAAATCTTGAACCTCCTTCTTGGAAGTGGGAGAAGGAAGATTTAGGACAGCAGTGATCCTTTCAAGATCAATGCTTATTCCTAAATCAGAGACAATGTGTCCAAGGAGATTTCCCTTGGTAACGCCAAAAATTAACTTAGAAGGATTTAGAGAAATGCCAAATTTCCTGCATCGCATGAGAATTCTTTTAAGATGACCAAAATGATCTGATTGGTTTTTAGAGTACACAATTAAGTCATCAAGATAGATATGAATAATCTTGTCAACCAAATCATCAAAAGATATTTGCATAGATCTTTGAAAAGTGGCACATGTATTAGATAATCCAAAAGGAATACCTTCATAAGAAAAAGTGCCCCAACGAGTAATAAAAGTGGTTTTATATTTATCTGCCCTTTTTACCTTGATTTGATTATAACCAGAAAAAATGTCAAGTAAGGACATCATTTGCAACCCTGCAACTTGTTGCAAAATCATTTCCATATTAGGGATAGGAAAGTGATCTTTTATACTAGCCCGATTCAATGCGTGAAAATCTACGCATAATCTGATTTGACCAGTTTTTTTTCCAAATGGGAACCAAATTAGAAACCCATTCTGAATACTTAATTGGGAAGATGATCCCATCCTTCAAGATTTTTTCCAACACCTTTAGAATAGTTGCTTCCAGCGTAGGGTTAATGGGTCTTTTTTTTTGCCTAACTAGTTTTATGCCCTCCCTAATAGGAATGGCATGTTGTATAAGAGCAGGATCAAAACCACGAAGATCGTCATAAGACCAAGCAAAAACATCTTGAAATTCACCAAGCAGTTTGGCGAACTTCATTTTTTCTTCATCAGAACATTGGGAACCTATTTTAACATTCTTTGGAGACTCAGGTGTTCCAATGTTTAAGGAAATGGTTTCACCCACTTTCCCTTTTGACTCCTCTTCTTTATGTTTATCTTTGTTGCTTACATCACTCAATGAAAATGAAATTTCTGGAGGAGTCAAGCCTTTAGGAATATTGTTTTCTTCCATTGATATACTTTCCTTAGGCTTATAGGGGTCATTTTGAATGAAAACACAGATGGTTTCATCACTAGGGAAGACCTGCCATGATTCTATATTGTCAAGGATATGTGGACGATACATAGATTGAAATGTACAATCAGGTCTTTGTGGCAGAAGTTTCTGATTAGGAGAGACTACAAAAACATCTAACTGGTCAACCATTGAGTTCAGTTCCCTTTTAACATGAGTGATGTTGAAAGATAGTAAGTTTGAGATAAGCGCCCAAAAATTTTGGGTGTAGCGTTTCATTAACTTGTTTCTAGGAGAGTATATCTTACGTACAAGGTTCACAACAAGCTCAAAATCCCCAAAAACTATACGGTGACCACAAACCAAGTTATAGGATTTTTCAATGCCTAACAGTAATGCTTTGAATTCAGTGACATTGTTTGTGCAATCAAAATCTAACCTATAGGAAAAGTTATGATTTTTTCCCACAGGAGAGTACAAGATAATACTAGCTTTATTTCCTTCATTGAAGCATGAACCATCAAAGTGCATATGCCACATCCCGTTGTTTAAGTCGATTTGTTCTAAGATAGTTTTTTCCTCCTCGGAAACGATGGAATACACTCTTAAGTCCTCCTTAATATAATTCACATTAGGTTGTGGGACACTTTCTATGTAAGGTGAAATTCTCCCCTCTCTGAGGACTATGATGTTTTTACCATTCTGAGGAACAAATAAGTGTGTCCCATTGAGTGAGAGGTATCCACCTGTCGAATCTTTCCAATCTATTTCTAAGATGATCGAGTTGTTACTTACTAGCATATCGATTACCTGAATATTAAGGGTTTTCTTTATTTCAGGGTGTGTGCACAAAACCAAGGTCACGTCCTTGATTTCACCTATGGTCATTTGTTGTAGACTATTATAAGAGAGTGTCTTCTTGCATTTTCATTTGTACAAGACAAGCCTAGATCTTCCATAATAATCTTCGACATTACATTTGGGCCCGAACAGTTTTCAATGAGGCAACAATGGGAAATCTTATCCATAATCTTTACAGAAATAGAAAATGGGGTTTTTTTACAAGGTATCTAAATTTATGTACACCTACTTTATTTACAAATGAATCCTCTTCATCTACCTCTTCATAGAGGTTGGCTACAATGGAATATTTTCCTTCCATGAAATCTTTTAGATGTTTATGCTGTTTAGGGATGACAACCATGTCCAGAAGGGTTGCATCTACTTTGATGTTGGCCAACTGATTTAGAATGTTGTATTTGGAAGAGGGAAGAAGGGAGGTAGTTCCTTCGCTGTCAGGATCCTTAGGAACCTGAACAATAGCAGCTAGAAAAGACAATTTTGGGCTAGGAGAAGTGTGGGGAGGATCATATTTGCTTTTGGTATCATAAGATTTATTCCTAGTATTTATGATCATGACATCTTCTGGCTCTACAAAGTCTAGGATAGTGATGGTAGTTTCAGGTCTCTTGCCAATTATTTTATCTCTGGCATTCCTCTTTACCTCACATGTACTTTCCTCGTGGCATTCCTCACAAAAGTTACACCAACTACGAGGCATGATAGATTTAGGCTGAAAATTATTTTCATTTGGATTTCTAAAGGGGGGTGCAGAAGAAGATGAATCTCCAGGGGTAAGAGGGGAGACATTTCCTTTTTTCTCATAGTTTATCATTCGATTATTCATGTATTGTACAAGTTTTAAGAGGGCACACATGTCTGTCTATTTAACTAAGTCTCCCTTAGGAAGACATATTCCTTCAAGCTATTCTTCATACTCTAAACAAGTATGTAGAGTGGAACTAAGGTTATCAATGGCCTTTTCCTCAAGTCTATGATGATAGGGGGAAGACAATGCATTATAATAATGCATGAAAGAGGCTTGGTTCTGAGGGTGAATGAGTTCATGGATTTGGTTGTATAACTTAGTGAAATGCAAGTTAAAGGACTTAATAGTCTCACCATCCTTATAGGCGATGTTATTGTACTCTCGTAACTAATCGGCTGGGATTTTGGATTGCCCATAGGTAGATTTGAACCAAAATACTAACTTCTCCCAAGTAGATAAAATCTTAGGAGGGAGATCGAAGAAATCGGTTGTAGCCTTCCCTTCAAGGGAATTCACAAACAAGTGCATATAAGTATCTTTGTCATCAGATCCTATGTTGTGACAGGCATTAGAAAATTCCACTAAGTGTTCATTTGTAGTGGCAGTGTTGTTCTCGAAGAAACTAGGGAGATGTTCTTTGAATTTATGAAGTGGACGAGTAGCAGCTGCTAGATTAAGAGGGGAGGAAACATGCCACGAGGTAGTTGTAGCATCTTCTTCAAACTGAAAAATCCCATACTTTTCAATGACTTTGGTGGGGTTTGTGGTAGATTGGATAGGGACTTGGTGACTATACAAGCTACCAATCACTGATGAAGCTGAAGGTTGAGATGAAGAAGCACCTCCAGTGCCACCAGAGCCACCACTAGATGCCATATTGTGGATGATAGGTAAGGGAGAGAAATATGAACTAGATGAATCAGATAAGGTTCTCCTTAGAGAAACTTGTTGGTTTGACAACAAAATGTTCCTTCTTCCTATTTTAGAAATAGGATTAATCTCTGGTGATAAACCTCTTCTTTTCCTAGAAAAACGAGGGTCTAAGGGCATGAAAAGAAGATCAAAACTAAAGAAAAAAGAAGGCTATGGTCTATTCCTAAGTTGTCTTCTCCTATCTTCCCAACGTTCTTGGGCACTTATATCTTGTTCAATTGCCACCCATGAGCGATTAAGCTCAACCCGTGTATTAGCAGTATCTAAGATGGTATTAAAATTTTTTAAAGCAATGTTGGTTTGATCTTGAAGACCGGGCTCAATATTAGGTTTCCTTGCAACAGGTACAGTCATTAATAAATGAAACATTCAAAGAATCAAAATCAGAAAATTAGATATACTTAATGATAATCAAGCATAAAAGTCAACCAGAGAGATATGGAAGTCTCCCCAGTATGGTCGCCAAAATAAATGTTGAGGAAAAGATATGAAATAATCTTACTTAAGCATTTTCAGATCTTGCTTGGCTAAGGCAAGATAGCCAGGAATATCACCCTATGTTTATAGCCTCAAAATTTGTTTCCTAATCCACAAGTATTAGTTACAAGGGCTTAGGCTTCTTTTTTATAAATAAAAGATTGTTGTAAAATTCAATATTTTATATAATTTTTTGAATATAACAGATGCAAAAGTAAATGTGGAGACAAAAGAAAAAATACCAAGTCAATATTTAACATATATGAGATAGAATAGAAATCGCTTATTTCATTCCAATGAATCAAAAGAATAGTTCTCTTTACAAAAATCCCTGAGGGAGTTTGGACAAAAGTCAAACTTAAATTTCCCCAATGAAAACCATACAAAAGTACTTCTGACAGAAAGTAAAATACTGAACTTTAAAAGATGGATCAACTTGCCACAGATTGCTTCCCACTCGACTCTGCACAATATCCTTTATCGGTCATGAAATTTAATTCATACACAAGCAAGTCTACACAGACTATCAAAGATAGATCAACACCTCTGAAAAACAAGTGTATGAATGATGTAATTCAACCTTGAATCTTGATGTTTATAATAGGACATTGCTATCATAAAACAGAAATAGGCTTTTAACGAATTAAGGAATGAATGAAAAATGAACTATCTCAAAAAAACTAAAGAGCGGACCTTAGTATGTTTTCTCTTTAGATCCTCCCCTTGTTCTTCCTTCTCTTTTTTCCTTTAAGCAATCAAAATTAGTTGAATTAGTTCAACTACTTATTTTAGTTAAGTTAACTAAAATTCAACTAAATTTTAGTTTAGGGGAAAACTTAATATAATAATAATAAGGGTATTTAATAAATAATAACTAGTAGGTGGGACCCCTTGTGACTCCCTTTAGTTTCTTAACAAAATAAACACAACTAGTCAATCAATCAAACACATCCCTTCTTGTGGTTCCCATCATCATTCTCATAATTTAAAAATTAATATCAATGATATTTTAAACCATATCCCAAAAATATAGTATCCAAAATATCCAAAAATAGTGTGTTCTCCAAAAACTTCAGAAGTCAACTGTTCTCAACAATCATTAAATAAATATACTCAAAAACCATATTTTCCACTTTGAGAGGCAATTTTCCCTTTGTTGTTGTTGTCTCCCTTTGATTTCTCTAAATTAGCCTTAGGATGTGTGGAGCCTTTAGGCTTGATCTCACTAATAATATGAGAGCAATCATCTTTCAAGTGCATGCGAGATGAAACAGATTTGGCGGAATCACTTGAGGGAGAGGAGGGGGCAACAACAACTTTTCCTTTATCATGTGCATGGTGGGCTTCGGTTTTGATTCTCTTTCTTGCATGGGAAGACTATACAGGTGAGAGTGCAGGGGCAATTTGGAAAATTGGATTAACCAGTGGAGGAGGAGCAGGTAGAGACAAATTGGGCTAGTCACGATGTAGGGATACTTCTAGGTGAACAATCTCTTTCCATCCATCATTTTCGGGGACTTCGGGTTGTAATGAGACATGAGGGGGAACTGGGATTCCAGAGACATGTTGGGGTTGGAAAGGAGGCCTTTCTAGCCTAGGTTGGACTACCCCTTGTCCAATTCAGTTGAAAAATCCATCTTGGAATATTTGGTTTAGCTCTTGTGGATTTGCATCAAAATATATCGAAAACCTTGGCCTTCTAGGGCCTTTGTTCCAATTTCCTCTTCCCATGTTATTTCGGCCATGGCTTCCTCTGCTGAAGAAGCTCATTCCTGTATGCAACGTTTATTAGCAACTAACTTCTTAAACAAACCATACATGACATCTCTTTAAATATGAAACAAAGTTTGGCTCAGCAACACATCAGACTCATGCAATCCAATCCGTAAAAATCGTTTAATACTTGTCAATGAGCAGGGGGTGAATAAGGGTTCTAGGATATATGAGGGGGTTGTATTGAGAAAAAAGTGATAAAATGAAAGGGAGTAGAACATGATTACTACTCACCAAATCATTAAACAATCAACTATGTTCTAATAATAAAACATATCAATTGTAACCCATCTCTGTGTCATCCTTTAATTGCTATAATACAGAGTTTCCCTTTAATTATAATTTAATTTTAAGAACAGGGTGTGCAAAGTGAATCTGGGAATGTGAGGGGATTCGTAATGTGCGAAAAAGTGAGAGAATGGCAGGGACGTTAATTGATATTGTTCATAAAACAAATTAAGTAATCAATAATCATATCTTTGTACTAAAATCAATCCAAAAAACATGAGCATTTACTGTGTATCAAATTTTTTGTTGTAACATTTAAATTTACCATAATTCCTCAATTCATAACAATCCATGTAACCATAACTCATAACCAAAAAAAACTTTCCATTCAACAGTCTTGTTTAAGATATCGATGGTCTTTTATTTCTTTTCATTCCTTTTAAGAATTTTAAAGAAAATGCACAGTAATATGTTCGACCTCTATCCCATAATGCATCATTAATAAGCATCCATTGTCTACCAATTTACAATCGAACCCAATTAAAATATACATAGGTTCATTTTCCAAATATGAACAGACTTCCAAAATATGTCCGATTACACACAATCCTCATCATATCAATCAACAAGGTGTTGCAACGAAACCATAGTCAACACAAAACCCGATCCTTATCATTGTTGATATAGCCATTGATAATATGTATGATGATCCAATAATATATACAAGGCGAGCATAGTCAATTACACACAGGCACCATTTTCACAATTAGCAATCAAGACCACGCTAGTAAAAACACCATAATGAAAGGAGACAATTATCAACTATTTGCAAGCACCTATAATTGTTCAACCAATTTTATCAAGAAATATGAGACAAAGATTCGACGGAAAACCTCCATAACCATTGCACTGATAAACTCATATTTGACAACCAAAAAGGTGCTCGAAGGGAGAAAAGACAGTTGGAAATTCAAATCGGACTCTGTCAATAAAAAATACAGGGAGACAATCAAGAGCATGCTCATCTTTTAACAATAGCACAAAGAAATGGAGGTCTTCATAGAATTATTAACCACAAGAAAAATACCCTTGAAAAAGATACAGCAATGAGCCACACAATCCCCTTATTACTCCAAGTCTGGGAAATGGAACCAATAGTTAGCCACCAAGGAAATTAAAGACAGGTAGGGTAAAAAAACCAGTGTACATAGTGTGTTTAACACTTGCAGGGGAGAGGATAAGTTAACTGAACAGTGACAATTATTCAAAGAACACACAGAGATATAACCTCTCTCTTCATTTCCTTAAGAGATCAACAACGTGACACCAATACCAGTGAGGACGCATACATCATAATGACGAGATATAACTAGTATCACCCCACAACCATACAATACATATTAATGTTATGGCCACCCCAAGACTGGATCTTGGGATACTTCGGTGAAAGGACAATAAGAATGAGCCAACGACCAAGACTTTGGGTTTGAAAAAATAACACAGCAACCGAATGGCACCCGAATGCGACTGGATAAGGGTTGCAGTCATAACTGTGAGGGAAAAATTGACGGTAATACACAGAATGAAACCCTCCACCATTAATACAGAGCGATATGTACCAGATTCACTTATCCACAGAGACCCATCACGATACTAAACTGATCGAGCAACCAGTCAATGCACAACTTAAACAAAGCCCAATTCTTTTGCTTGCAATCCGAAACATTTTATAGTCATCTCAGAAAGAAATAATACACATTTACACAATCGAAATTCTTAGGAACACACAAATCCAAGCATTAATGAGCCATTATTTGTTCATACACAAAGAATATTTCATGTATGGAGAGAAAAAGAACCATACCTATAACAAAAATATTAAAATGGTGAGTTGGTCGAGCCTTCTTCTTTCCAAGAGCCTGAAATGTAGATCTTCACAATCAATAGACCAAAGATGCAACAAGGAACAATGCTAGGGTGACAACCGATAGGGGTAGTATGGAGTGATGTGCATTAAATGCATGTCTCTTCTATCTCCTATCCTATTCAATTTGAAGTACGAGACAACCAAACATTCACCAATCAATTAAACCATGTATTCAATTCCCAAACATTTGAAATCTGCGACAATATCCTTTGCATAGTGCACCGCCCAAAAATTTACATATTAATCCTTGCCAAGTTCTATGCCATCATACATATTGCAATGTTATATGCGTCCAATTCAAATCTAATGAAAATCGCATAGCCACTAACCAACCATAGTATAATAGTTAGGACTAACACTAACATCCTTTTTCTTTTCCATTCGAATTTTCATATAACCTTTTATCATAGCTCAAACATAGATCCTTTCCCTTTAGGATTTTTTCATAGCTTTTTATTCCTTTGTTTTGACTATGTTATCACTAATATATCTCTTGTATATATGTGGCTAGGTAATCGATCACAATGATTAGTGACATAGTTAAATCATAGCAACTGTAAATGTATTCCCATCATAACAAAAAAAAAAAGATTTGAATCATAGAAGCATTCCATAAAATGCATCATCCACATGTTACTATGTGAAAATGAAACCAAGACTGCGTTGTCAACCATGTAGGATTGTGTAAGCAGCATCAAAACAACAACAAAAAAATGTGTGATATGTCTATCCTTGTGCCTTTTGTCTACAAGGGGGTCCCACCTACTAGTATTATATTATTAGCATAGTTAAATAATAGGGCTTCAACAATACTTTGCGAGTGGAATTCATCGTTACGATTTTAATCATCTACAGTTCATAGAGCAGTCGTCAACAAAGGTTGTAATCCTTTTTATCTTGAATTTGAATAAAAGAGATTATCCTTGTCCCAAAACCCTATGTTTACATATTCTTGTTAATTTGAGCATTCATAGTTGTGTCTAGACTTTTAAAGTGATTATTAGAGATTTTATGTGTTTTTGCATTGTATTCCTAACCCCTTGCAGGCCATCTTTGGGAGGATATCTCTGATCTAGGAGGTGAAAAAAAGCGAAAGAGATCGACTCCAACCATAAGGATTGAAGTTGCACTCATTAACCCTCTTTTTCCTCTCTCTCTCGTCACTTAGTTTAGATTGTTTTGGGTTAGATTAAAGGTAGATCAATATTTTAATGGAGTTATCGCTCTGCCTATTCCTTAGACCCAGTTTAGGGGGATTTCCCCATAGAAAAATTGGCAACTCCACCGAGGAGTCTCTCTAGGGTCTTAGTGGGAGATTTTTTTTTTATTTGATTTTTTCAGTGTCTTTTTTAGTTTTCCAAGTTTACTAAGTCAATTAGGGTCTCTGGTCACCTTCCAGGTACCTACCGTCCTTCCCTACCCAATTGGTTGTCCAAACCTCTTTCTTTTTTGAAATTTTGCATAGGTGTACGCACCATGTCCTCTGTATAGCACACGTACATACGCGGTCTGCATAGTATATAACCCGCATGCCCAAAATCTCCCACTAAGACCCTAGAGAGACTCCCTAGTGGAGTCGCCAATTCTGCTATGGGGAAATCCCCCCTAAACTGGGTCTAAGGAATAGGCAGAGCGATAACTCCTTTAAAATATTGATCTACCTTTAATCTAACCCAAAACAATATAAACTAAGTGACGAGAGAGAGAGGAAAGAGAGGGTTAACGAGTGCAACATTAATCCTTATGGTTGGATTCGATCTCTTTCGCTTGTTGTTGGATTACTGAGAGGGGGGTGAATCAGTAATAGTGTAATTATAATCTTTTTTCTCCAAATAATCCAAGTGTTATATCAATGTAGAATTATTATCCAATAATGAGAAATAAGAAATGAACAATCACACACATACACAGTACACCAGTGTTTTACGTGG
>SNQJ01S0090455.1:0-32966 GCA_010110895.2 Picea sitchensis | reverse complement strand
TGGATCCACAATGATACATTCTCCAAATATGATATGTCCCAAGTAATGAATCTTCGATTGATAAAAAGAGCATTTCAATAGCTTCCCATAAAATTTGTTTTCTCTTAGACACCGTAAAACCAATCTCAAGTGTTCATCATTCTATTCTTTCATCCGATAATAAATCATTACGTCATCAATAAACACTTGAAAAAACTTGTCCAAATATTCGCGGAATACCCCATTCATCAAACTCATAAATACGCCTAGGGAATTCGTTAATCCAAATGGAAAAACAATGAAATCATAACATCCAAATATTGTCTTAAATGTGTTCTTAGGGATATCTTCCTCTTTGATCCATAACTGGTGATATCCTGATCTCAAGTCGATCTTAGAAAAAATAGTTTCTCCCTTCATCTAATCAAATAAATCATCAATCATTGGCAATAGATATTGGTTCTTGATTGTAGCCTTGTTCAACTGACAATAGTCAATACAAAGCCTCCACGATCCATCCTTATTTCTAACAAAAATCATTGGTGCACCCCATGGTGACACACTTGGACATATAAGTCCCAAGTCTAGCAATTCCTTCAATTGCATTTTTAACTCCTACAATTCAAGCGTTGACATCTGATATGGCGTTCTCACAATTAGTTATGTTCCAGGTTTCAAATCTATGGTAAAATCAAGTTCTCTTTCTAGTGGAAAACCTAGTAGTTCCTCCAGAAATACATATGCAAACTCTGATACTACCAGAATGTTTTCTAATACTTCCACCTCTCCCTTTTCGTTAAGTCCTAGGATGACATATAACTTTCATCCCTTGCGGGTACTTTTCTATAATTGTAGGGAAGACATAAATCTCAATGAAACTCCTTGGTTTCTTCCTATAATCACCCTACTCTATCCCAAATCATATGTCAAACTTAACCATTTCGTCTTGCAGTTAATTATCACATCAAACGATTACAACCAGTCCATGCCAATCACTATGTCATAAGATCCTAAAATTTTGACATAAAGGTTAGCATTTGTTACAAAATCACCCAAGTTAATGTTACAATCCATAACCTTTCCTCCAACTTTATGTTTGGCTCCCAATTCCATTTCTACATATCTGATATTGTCTTGCTCGACTGTCTTTAACTTAATCCTCTTAAGTGTTTCACTATAAATAAATCTCTCGGTAGCTCTTGGATCTATCAAAATACTAAAAGTTTGATCAGTAATCATACCTGATGTCTCGAGCACAGTGGAATAGTGCTTGGCCTGGAAATTATTCATCATTTCATGTATCCTGTGAGCCTTTCCAAAATCTCCAACTGTTGTAGGTCCTGTTGATCTGATAGCTTGTTCCTTCTCAATAGGAAAGTGCCTTTGGTAATGTGGCTCTCCACATTTCAAAAATCCATTCTTCAGTCTGGCACTCCTAGTCCCAGTGGTAGAAGTTGATGGCATAGGAGTCTACTGTACTGGTCTATTTTGTTGACCATATCTAAAATGTTGCTACTGCTACAAATGACGCTTCTACTTCTATTGTGGTGCTCTATAAGGAGTCCTCCGTTGAGGAATCTGTCATCGCGGTGTTGAGAACACAGGTCCTCTGACATATCTCGATGCCCAGAAGTTTGTTGGCTAGTCTGTGATGCTACTGCACTCCCGATGTCATCTGTCAAGTCTGCCTAGAAGGAGTCCTTCCCTGACCCCCAATGTTCATCTCTTCCTCAACAATGAGGGACTTTTTGACTACATCATGTAATGTCAGAGGTATCAAGATCCTCACCTTCACACAAACGTTGAAGTTAAGTCCAAACACAAACTTGTTGACCTTTAACTTCTCTATGTTCATATTCAGAGCATATTTAAGTAGCTCCATGAACCTGGACTCATACTCTGGTACCATACACATACCTTATCTTAAGGCATTAAAATCATTGATCTGGCACTCAATGAATTCATCGGACAATTACCTCTCCCATAATCATTCCTTAAACAATTCCCATGACACGTCTTCAACGACCATGTTTAGTTGAGGTAAGAGTGTCTTCCACCAAATTATATCACTCCCTTTCAGTTTAAAGATCGCCATGTGGACCTTCATGTTGGATGTGTAATAACGAAGTGTGAAGTACATCGCCATGTTATACAACCATGCCTCAACGACTAAACCATCCATGGCACCCCAGAACTTGGGAAACTTCAATTTCTTGAGTTCTCTGTGTATGCTACTACTACCTGTTGGAGTGCGTTGTGAACCCTCATTGGGCACAAACACTCTTCCCTCATCTTGATCTAGGTGACTGATCAAATCCTCTGACATCGTCTTGAAGGATCTCACCATACCTATCACATCTCCCATAACAACCTGCTCCTTCTCAGTGGTTTGCTCATCTCCTTGAGGTTCTGATCCCTCTGCCATGGATACAACCAGAGGAGGCATAACTCTTCCTCCCACACCATGATTCCTACTCATCCTATGTCCTCTCACAATGATACCTATCATGAAAAAATCAAATTGGATTAGCTAAACATATTTAATCATTTGAAATTAGCATAATGGAAGGCATAACAATCCGCTGTCACAAGGTTGAACCCGCTCTGATACCATATGTAATGTCCCTCCTTTGATAACAACAAGTAAATAAATATTGATGAAGTATTGTTTCACGAATTTATTTATATAGATATGTATTTATTAAAAATTGTTAAAAGTGATAGCTATTAAAGATCATATATCATTTAAACATGTACCAACATGGGTCTCCACAACATAAATTCTCATGTCGATTAGGCATGATTTGATCGCCTCACAATCCTATCACTAAAATAAAATGTATGTAATAGCCATAAAGATAAATACCCATTCCAATTAAAAATTTACCTAAACAATGGATCCAAATTTCCACCAAGTAATTTAAAGTAAGGAGACGAGTACTGCACAATCAACACGTCCAATTTTTAGATGCTACATGAATAACTTCATTAGTTGTGCGAAGATAGTCCTTCCATTCTTTACTAAAGATTAAATTCAATGAACAAGGTTTGTCTTTTCGATTAGATAATTACCAATTATTCAACATTAGGAAACCACCTTATTTTAATAACGGTACACATAGAACTACTGGTGCATCAATTATGTATGTAATTAATTATTCAATATCTATATGAATAATAATGTATATATATATATACCTACAATTTATTATTGTGATAATATTAATGAATACACATAAGTAAGGATAAGAGATATATGAATTAATTATAAGAAATGGTATACTCATATAGAGATTATTCCAACAAGTAATAGTAACATGGATCATCTACAAATTATAATACTAGTAATCAGTACACAGTATGGCGCTAAAGATGGTCACTGTTCACACTAGCCGGGCTCAAAGTTCTTAGTCAAACAAGTTACCCAGAAGGGATTTTTGTAAATCAATAAATACTTTTGTTGTCCATTTAAGTCCCAATGATTAGAAGATTAAATAATATAAATGTATTATTTCCAAAAGTTATTGAATTGTTGTTGGATTACTGCCAGTAGGATTGAGATAATATTTGCAAGACTTCTCATTTCGTTGTTTGACAATAAGTAATTAGAACGTGAATTTTAGGTTTCTCAACTCAATTAGAGGATGTCAACAAGGTCGATTTATCATGATAGTAATTGGCTACAAATATAAGTCGCCTAGCACTAGACAATGAAAAGGAACTGGGTCAGCATTGTTGTGCATGATTAATTTTGAAATTGATATAGAGTATGCTAATTACTCAATGTAAAAAAATGTGAAGGTAAAATTATAATCTACGAGTGCTTATTCCCTATCTATGATATCTTAACTGTACATGTGATTAATATGTAAAATTATTAATTATTTTTCCTTGAGTTGTATGCCTTTTAATAATTAAGATATACGCTTCATTATTAGCATAAATTGTGATCGGATAAGTTACTAACCCTGGAGGGTAACTATAAAATATTTCATCTTCTTACTAATACTAAATATTTCCCCAGCTATGCACAAGAGATGGAGAGTTGAAAAGAACACGATGTGGAAAACATAAATCATAATTCATGAGCTAATGTGAAATCTCTACACAAAGTATTGGGCGAAAACAACTATATCTTTGCAATCTAAGTGAGTACAATCTACGAATAATAATTAAAAAGTGTTCGACATTCTTTAAACCTTCACCAGGGGTATCATAAGTTAGATATTTCCAATTATGAAGTGTGGTTATGTTGATTCAAAAGTCACAGAATGTCCCTCCAACTAACTTAATTTTGATTTGCAACTGTCACTTCAACTACTCGTAAATAACTAAGACATATATTCTAACACATACTCTAACTAATATAAGGTCAATTTGTTCAACATTTAATCTAAATACAAGTGTATTCCTTCTACTAGTGGAATTTATTACACTTATAAAAATACATTTTTTTTCAAGATCCCACAAAAGTAAAATTCATAACGAAATGATGGGCTCAAAAGGTCGATTTCAAGTACTATTTAAATATAACATAACTTGAATTTCAAATAACTAGAAATACAAATACCATTGCTTGAAGATTTGAATATGTAGAATTTGATCTTCAATCTTGTTGTCCTGCACCTTCCCTGGAACAATATGTTAATCCCAGAACTTCACTGGTACCTCCCAAGCAATGCTAGGGGTACTCTTCTTCCCCCTTAGCCTCCCGACCCGCAAAGGGGCCACACAAAAAAAACCATAAATACTGGCAACCAAACTTACCTTTCAAGGAAGAGCTTCCACTCTCTCCAAGTTTGGAATCCCAACTCTCACAATAAAATTTTTGGCAGCATAACAATACTAAGAAAGGTGACCCCTTCGCATTATTTTCCATTTCTTTTATATAAATTTCTCAAATGACACATGTCCACATGCACAAATAATTAAATTAAATGATTATTCACCCAACACATGTGTCACACTCTCCCAAAGTTTTACATGTATTTACCCTTTTTATTTTATTTAAAAAGTTATTTTCCGTCACATTCACCAATGTGTTCCTATTTTCGGTCTTAGTTGTCCATTTGTTTCACAAATTCTCATTTAACTAGTGTCCCCTAACTAGATCTTAGTTAGAGTTGGATTAGGAGTCTTCTTTTAGTTAGACTTAGTGGTAGTTTGACTCAAGATGTTATTCTATGTGTACACATATTCTCTCATGTTTTATTTCTTTCTATTTTAAAATCCATTTTATTATTTTCATGCACACATGTGCAATTTTCCCAACCTTTAAATTTGTATCACCTCTTTTCCTAGAGTTTGATTTTATCTCAAATCTTTTAACTTATTTCATATTTTATTTAGTCCTTTATTTAAAATTAGACTTATAATTAGTCTAGATTTAGGCTTAGATTTTGGTTAGGATTTTAAATTTATAATTTACCGATTAATTAATACTCTATCCTATCAAGGTCTAAGAATTTTATTAATTTTCTAGGCCATCTAGATTTATTGACTCACATTTTAATTACGTGACATTCTCTTCAATATGCACCTCCGTGCTCCAAGGGCGCCACTCACCTTTGAATGGTTTTGGACGTTTTATGACCTTTGGAGTCAACACTCCATTCAATCGACCTTGTGAGCGACTAAGGGCTTCTAAAGAATAAGGATTCATCCTTATTGCATACCCCTTAGAAATCTGCGTGAGAGACTCTCTCATTCCTCCCTCACAACATCGTGAACCTCTCGAAATAGGTAATCGTTAACCTACATTTAAGGTCATGGAGAGAGTGCTATTAGGCCATGACATGGATCTTTCCACACCTCTCCCTCAAATGTTTGGTTTTTGTGCATGACACCTTTACTCCTTATGTGAGTCGGATTAGAAAGCATCGCACGTTAACCCTACATTTAAGGCCATGGAGAGTGCTATTAGTCATGATTAGATCTTTTTCCTTATTACCTTCTCAACAAGTTTGGTTTTGTATTATCACTCTTTTACCTCTATGTGGAGTCGAGAAAGACCAAACTCGCATCCAATCACAATTTTTTCTTTTCATCAATCTCATATATATCAAATATCATAATATACTAGTCATATGGCACATATGCAATAATATAATTACTCAAACCATATACAGTCCATTCCATGACTCAATCTAGATTCGAAGTAAGTTTATCGATTCCATCAACATCCATAACTTGTCATCTCGCCCCCGCATACCTCAAGAGCACCCCATCAATAATGTCCACAATAAATATACATTTGAAAGTAACAATAAGTTGTAAGATCCCATTCTAACATCACATTTTATATTTACTTATTCTTTTGAGGACAATTTGCATGAAAGTGATCCGCTATAGCACATTATGATTGTATTTTCGACAGTGATTTATATCTCATGGATGATGATGTATTGTACTCTATTGTTACTTTCATATGCATGTTATTGACATGTATTATTGATGAGTTATCATGAGTATGAAAGACACGTGATAGGTTATTAAGTGGATGATGGTATCAATGAACTTCCTTGAACTCCAGATTGAGCCATGGGGATTGTATTTTGTTTGAGTATTTCATTTTAGTCACATGTGATATATGGATTACTACATTATGATTTGTATATGGATTATTGACATCATTTTTTTAGAGTGGATGCAAGTTTGATGATGCTGGGTTAACTGGTCCACATATGAGTAAAGCAAATATGCACATAAAACCAAACATTTGAGGGAGGTGGTAATCGCCCTGCCACATCTACTATAACTCCCTAAAGAATCAAAATTATATGTTGCACAATTTCACTGTCTTCGAGAGGTGCATGAGGCCAAGAGGGTAGACTGAGACAATATCTCATAAGGAAATATAAGGGGCATGGGATAATGCATAATCCTTATTCCTTATAATCCCTTTAGTCTCTCCTCTGCTGGACTTATCGAAGTGTTGACTCCAAGGGTCGAAAAACTTCCAAAACTAGTCGTGCTGGAAAGTGGAACCTTGGAGAATAGATGTGTGTCTTGAATGGAACATCACATAATTAAATGTGAGTTAATAAATCTAGATGACCTAGAAAATTAATAAAATTCTAGACATTTATAGGACAAAGCATTACTAATCAGAAATTCATAAACCCTAGAACATAACCAGAAGTCTACCTGCACATATAGACTAAGTCTAAGTATAAATCTCTAAACAAAGACTAAATAAAATATGAAATAAGTTAAGAGAATTGAAATTAAATCAAAGTCTAGGAAAAAGGAGAATAAAATATAAAACTGGAAATCATGATGTGTGCATGGAAAATAAAAGTGAGATTTTAAAATAGAATATGTGTTAGCACTCAGAATCGCTTGACCGGAATATAAAACAACAGAGGTAACTACTTCAACCTACTTTAGAGCTAAAAAATAGCCTGTTCAACTCGAAGAGGGATCTCTCATGTCACTTAATACATCTATGGAAATCAAGGGCTAGAATCTTGGTTTGTTTTGTGGTTTTAATAAATTTGTTGAAGAGTTGAAGATGACCTTTGGGATATGGGGTCAAGAATGTAGGATGCATTTCCAAATAGTGAAAACAATCTAGAGGAAAAGGCTAAATGAGAAACTGACTTCTGAGTTTATGCTTGAAAAATTTTAGATGGTATCGTATTGAAAAGAAACAACAATCATTATCAAAGAATTCATAGTATGAATTCGAAAATGGTTTAGAAGAGATGAACATTAGCCTAAATCAAGCCGGTATACTCAATAATGAATTCGGACTTTATTTTCTCAATTTAGACGGTGAAGAAAGAAAAAAATGGAAAATACATAGCCAACAGAACTCACATACCATGAGGGAAAACTCCAGACTCCATAATAATTCACCAATTAGAATATTTTCATAAAAAAGTCCCAAAATCTACCTCCACACCTATGTATTCATTCTAGCCCTAGAGATTTATAAAGTTTTCTTTCACGGAGGGAAGGCTCCTCTCCATCCTTTTATATACCGTGAGGCTGCCATATATAGAGGAATTTCAGGCGGAATCTCTGAAAACGCTCGATTCCTCATAATTCTAAAAAACAGATACGAGTTACAAAAAAGGAAGAACAACTATACTATTTAAAGGGATCATTAGTAATCAGTCATATTAGGGAATCCCTTCCTCTTGCTTCCACATCCTGTCCAAACTATCTAAATACAATTAAAATTTACCAGAGGATCTTACCCTCAGTTTACGATTTCTCCAGCTACTCCGCCAATCAAAATTCTCTCTGCGGTTCTCATCATCCTATATATCTCGATTCTTTGTTCTTCTTCTCTTTATGGCCGGTGGCAGGTGTTGTTTGGGTGTTCATTTATGACAAGATCCTTCATAACAGGGTTTAATCTTGCTTCCTCTAATTTCGCCCCGGGCCAGTTCGGGTATGCAATTTAGTTGCCCTTATCCGCAGCGGTTGTCCATCTTTCATTCTTACTTTATTGGACTTGTTTTATACCTTAGTCGTGAGAACCCAATTGTGCTTACACCATTATGATGACATTATCCATGTTTTCCAATTTTGCAGTGAGACCTTTATTTGGCCACCCTTTGGGTTTACATAATTCAAGAGCACATGCCGAGCTTGTTTTTCTTATGCATAAGATGACAATTTCCTAGAATAAGATAAAATGATCTCATATCTGAAATTTGATGGTTCTCAGGTACTTTGCTCATGAATTACTGTCATAGTATGTTGGTGTGCCATGTTTCATCAATCCACTTCGAATGATTAGCCTCAAGTTAGTTATGCGGTGACATCCTTTTGATACGTGATCCAGGAAAGTACCTGGACCGATGATGTGGAAGTGATCCCGACCAACCGCCATCTTCCCCACGAGCTATTGAAATGATGTTTTGAAGCACGTGACGGGGCCATATGAAAAGTGGTTTTGGGAAATCCACTATTCCCTCGACGTTTGTGTAAGATGCCACGTTCCCCGTCAAAACCATAGTAGTTTTCCTCAGTCTGCCTTCACGGTGTTAAGTTCTGTGTTATTTGTTTGTCCGATGTAGGCTTCAACCATAGATCTCTCGGTATTCAAGATCGACGGTCCACCGAGCTACTCCATTCCCACTTCCACTACATTCATTCACAAGCCATGAAATGTAGTTGAGCTCTCGGAATCCATCAAGCAGCTTCATCATGGTATAGCGTCTCGCTAAACTTTATAAGTTTTTAGATCCCAATAAAAAATTGTTAGGGTGATAACAAGGTATATATAGAATAACATATTGAGTCAAAATACCACTAAGTCTAGCTAAAAGAAGACTCCTAATACAACTCTAACTAATATCTAGATAGGGGACACTCATTAAATGAAAATTTGGGGAACAAAGGACAACTAAGAGCGAAAATAGAAACACATTGAGGAATTTATACAAATTTAAAAAAAATTAAATAAATGTATCTGATATAGGTCTACATATCTAATCTATCAAAACAAATAAGAAACTGCTTGGACGATCTCGAAATGTGTTCTCCCATGTAGCATAATGTGGGATATAACTATCCCAATGGACCTTGAACTAATCAAAATTTTGACACCATATTTGTCGAGTGCGATGAACTGGGAAGATGCGTGATTGGCTCTCATGAAAGTACCCTCATCCTATAATCAAATAACTCATGCCGTAATAATACATGGATCACTAATATAATCTCAGAAAATGATACATGAAATACATCGTGCATATGCCTCAAAGAATCAGCAAGATAGTTAATAAGACATAGGCCTTCCTTTCCCAAGGAACCTTGAAAGGTCCCACAAACTCAAGAGAGATTTTATCACCCTTTCCAACTTGATCGAGCCTACGCTGATTTACCCATGAAAACTTTAACGCCATAACATCATAACTACGACACGAAAGCACATCTATTACAACTCTTCACGTGGAGCATTGCACTTCCTTTTGATCCTCCGTCTTATCTATTGCATATGTTCTTCCATTTCTTGGATCACTGTCCCACTAAGACCCTAGTCTCCTCTTACTCCATCCCAACTCGCAGGCATTTGACATGGTCATCCAGAAGAAACTCAAATGGTGCCATCTTATTCGTACTTTGGTAAATGTTGTTGTATGTAAAATATAATAATGGAAATAAGTCCTACCAACACTTCTGTTGACCCATCACATATATTCGAAGCATATCCTCTTAAGATCTAGTTCATTCTTCTGCTTTTCCATCCTGCTTTCTCGGGTGATATGTTGTACCAAAATCTAGTTTCATTCCCAAATCCTTTTGGAAAATTGGTCCAAAACCATCCTATAAACACTCCATCCATGATCATATATGATATTTCTTGGCACATCATGAAGTATCACAATATCGCTAACATAAACTATAGCTATATATGGTTCCTCATACGTCGTACGCACAGGAAAAAAAAAAGTGAGCACTCTTCATCAAAAATTCTACTACTATGAGAATCGAGTCATGTCTCCTCGCCATCAGTGGTAATCCAACAATAAAATCCATCAATGACCTCCCATTTCATTCCTATCAATATGTGGTCATATCATCCTGGGCTTCTTTGGATGCCTTAGTGTAGCCTCTAATTTGGCTCTATTACACATTATAGACATATTCCCACATAACTAACTATGCACGCTTTCATTCCTTTCCTAAGAGTGAAGGATTAGTGTCTTTTCAAATTTCATGACTCCTGGATGAGCCATATATACTGATCGATGAGATTTTATTAAAATCAAACTTCTTAATTCATCATTAGAAGATACGTAAATTCTATTGTTATACCTCAAAAATCCATCACCGTCACATTAATATCCTTCATACTTCAATACCATCATGGTATCTTATCCAATACAAACCTTAACTTCCTTTTACGAATCATCGTCAATCTGTAGAGCCATAATATTTTCTCAAAGATCTGCCTTTTAAGAGTGTGCTTACCGGTGAATATGTGGTCTCCGAAACATCAAGATCTTCTACTCTATTCATCACCTTTAATGTAAGTAATTTCAAAAATCTCTATTCACAACTAGTTTTTGACAATGTTGTCATGCTCAGTCACTGAAAAATATGCTTCAGAATCCTTATGTTATTTGTCTCAATCTGGGGACTCCTTCATCTTAATCAGATACTATCTCCATGCTTTAAAAGCATATACAATATTTAATAACTCCAAGTCGTATGCATTGTGTAGTTCTTCTCATGCCTTCTTAATTTCCTTCTTTAAATGTGTTAACAATTGATCATTCCTTGCATCAAAGCTCCACCTAAACCTTTCTTGATGTCCGTGCATACCAAGAATTATTTGTCCATTTCAGGGACCCTCAATATCGGTTTTGTCATTAATAACTCCTTAATATTTTTAAATGCTTCCACGCATTTTTTGTCCATACAAATTTCTTGTTTTTCTTTAGCAATTATGTGATTGGATTTTGGTTATCTTTAGAAAAATCTCTACTGCATCACACAAGAATATCCTACTAAACCTATAAAGATATGTACTTCTTGTACATTCAATGGATATGGCTATCTCCATAATATCCTCTCTACTTGATCCACAATGATACATTCTCCTGACATGTGATATGTCCTAAGTAATGAATCTTTGATTGATAAAAGAGCATTTCAAAAGTTTCCCAAACAATTTGTTTTCTTAGGACAATCAGAAACCCATCTCAATTTCATCATTCTTTTTCTTTATCGATAAATCATTATGTCATCACAATACTTGAAGAAACTTGTCAAAATATTCGTGAAATACCCTATCTTCATCAAACTCATAAATATGCTAAGTGGGAATCTATTAATCCAAATCATAGCAATGAAATCATAACGCCCAAATCTTTGTCTTTTGTAATGAGGTCCTTAGGGATATATTCCCTTTGATTTGTAATCTGATATCCTAACTTCAACATCTTGTAGGAAAAAAATAGTTGCTCCTTCATCTAATCAAATAAATCATCAATCCCGACAATAGTTAATGGTTCTTGATCGTAGCTCTTGTTCAATTGACAAGAGTCTATACAAATCCTCCACGATCCATCCTTCTTTCTAACAAAAATCATTAACGCACCCCATGGTGACACACTAATTTGGACATATATAAGTCCTTCCAAGTCTAACAACCTTCACTACATTTTAACTCCTGCAATTCAGTTGACATCCTATATGCATGCTTCTCAAGAATCAATTATGTTCCGTGTTTCAAATCTATGGTAAATCAGTTCTCTTTCTAGGAAAATCTAGTAGTTCCTTTCCGAAAATACATAAACTCCGATACTACTGAATTTTTCTAATACTTCCATTTCTCCCCTTTTCGCTAAGGATAGGATGATATAACTTCATCCCCCTGCAGTATTTCTTTTCTCAGAATTGTAGGGAAGACATAAATATCAATGAAACTCTATGGTTTATTTCTACAATCACCCTACTCTCTCCCAAATCATCTGTCAAACTTAACTATTTAGTCTTGCGCTTAATTATCACATCATAATTTATTCCAAATCACCCATGCCAATCAATAATTTCATACAAGATCCTAAAATTGTGACATAAAGGTTGGCATTTGTTACAAAATCACCCAAGCTAATGCTACAATCCATAACCTTTCCTCCACCATAAGCCATTCCCATGCCATTTCTACATATCCTCCTGAGTATTGTCTTGTTTCCACCCATTTTAAATTAATCCTCTTAAGTGTTTCACTATAAATAAATCTCTTTGTAGTTCTGACTCCATCAAAATGAATAAAATTTTGATCAAGAATAGATACCTAACATCTCGAAAGCACAAAGGGATTAGTGTGCTTGCATGGCTTATTTATTCATCATTTCATGTATCCTGTGAGCCTTTCCAAAATCTCCAACTGTTGTAGGTCCTGTTGATCCGATATATTTTTCCTTCTCAATAGGAAAGTGCCACAGTAATGTGTAGGGTTTCACATTTACAAAATCCATTCTTCGGTCTGGTAATCCTAGTCGTAGAGGTATAAGTTTATGGCATATGAGTCTACTGTACTTGTCTATTTTGCTGACCATATCTAACACACTGCTACAACAACGCCTCTACTGCTGTGGTTCTCTATAAGGAGTCCTTCGTTGAGGAATTTGTCGTCACGATGTTGAGAACATAGGTCCTATGGGCATGTCTCGATGCCTTAAGTTTGTCTCGCTAGTGTTTGATGCTATTGCGACTCCCGATGTCATCTATCCAGTTTGTTTAGAAGGAGTCCTTCCTTGAACCCCAATGTTCATCTCTTCCATATCAATGAGGGACTTTTGAACTACACCATGTAATGTCCAGAGGTATCAAGAGATCCCAACCACACAAATGTTGAATTTAAGGCCAAATAAAAACTTAAGCTGGGACTTTAACTTCTTTGTGTTCAGATGTGGAGTATATCTAAGTAGCTCCATGAACTCGGCCTCATACTCAAAAATTACAAAACTACCCTATATTAAGGAATTAAAATCATTGATCTGGCACTAAATGAATTCATCGGACAAGTAATTCCTCCCGTAATACCTTGAAAAATTTCCATGACACTTCTTCAATGACCATGTTTAGTTGGGGTAAGAGTGTCTTCCAGTTCAAATTATATCACTCCCTTCAAATAAAGATCAAGAATGACCTTTCATGTTGGAGGTGACCATGAAGTGAAAAGTACATCAGGCCATGTTCTACAACCATGTTCTAATTTAATTAAGCCATCCATGGCACCCTAACTCCTGAAACTTCAATTTCTCAAGTTCTCTGTGTATGCTGGCTTATTTCTCACCCGTTGGAGTGTGTTGTGAACCCTTATTAAAATTAAACTTCTTCCTCATCTTTCTCCAGCTAATACTGACTAAAGTTTCAACATCTTTAAGGATCTCATCATACCTACTACATCTCCTATAGTGCCTCCTCCTGCCCAATGGTTTGCTCTATCTCTCTGAGGGTTCCATCCCTTCTTGGTAATGGATATATGACTTAGCTTAATACTCTTCCTCCCACACCACACCACATCATCCTATGTCCTTACCATGAGATACTCACAGAAACAAATCAAATCGGATTAGGTAAAAATATTTAATAATTTGAAATTATCATAATGGAAGGTGTAACAATCCACTATCACAAGGTTGAACCCGTCCGATACCATATGTAATGTCCTCTTTAATAAAACAAGTAAATAAAGATTGATGAAGTAGTGTTTCATGAATATATATATATATATATATATATATATATATATATATATATATATATATATATATATATATAAAATTGTTAAAGTGATAGCTATTAAATATCATATATCATTTAAACATGTACCAACATGGGTCTCCACAACATAAATTCTCATGTCGATTAGGCATGATTTGATCGCCTCACCAATCCTATCACTAAAATAAAACGTATGTAATAGCCATAAAGATAAATACCCAGTCCAATTAAAAATTTACCTAACCAATGGATCCAAATTTCCATCGAGTAATTTAAAGCAAGGAGATGAGTATTACACAATCAACACGTCCAATTTTTAGATTCTACATGAGTAACTTCATTAGTTGTGCGAAGATAGTCCCTCCATTATTTACTAAATATTAAATTCAATCAACAAGGGTTGTCTTTTCGATTAGATAATTACCAATTAATCAACATTAGGGAACCAACTTATTTTAATAACGCTACGCATAAGAACTGTTGGTGCATCAATTATGTATGTAATTAATTATTCAATATATATATATATATACTCTACAATTGATTATTGTGATAATATTAAAGAATACACATAAGTAAGGATAAGAGATATATGAATTAATTATAAGAAATGGTATACTCATATAGAGATTATTCCAACAAGTAATAGTAACATGGATCATCTACAAATTATAATACTAGTAATCAATACACAGTATGGCGCAAAAGATGGTCACCGTTCACACTAGCAGGGCTCAACGTTCTTAGTCAAACAAGTTACCCAGAAGGGATTTTTGTAAATCAATAAATACTTTTATTGTCCATTTAAGTCCCAATGATTAGAAGATTAAATAATATAAATGTATTATTTCCAAAAGTTATTGAATTGTTCTTGGATTACTGCTAGTAGGACTGAGATAATATTTGCAAGACTTCTCATTTCGTTGTTTGATAATAAGTAATCACAACGTGAAGTTTAGGTTTCTCAACTCAATTAGAGGATGTCAACAAGGTCGATTGATCATGATAGTAATTGGCTACAAATATAAGTTGCCTAGCACTAGAAAATGGAAAGTATCTGGGTCGATGTTGTTGTGCACGATTAATTTTGAAATTGAGATAGAGTATGCTAATTACTCAATGTAAACAAATGTGAAGGAAAAATTATAATCTACGAGTGCTTATTCCCTATCTATAATATCTTAATTGTACATGTTATTAATATGTAAAATTATTAATTATTTTTCCTTGAGCTGTATGCATTTTAATAATTAAGATATACGCTTCATTATTAGCATAAATTGTGATTGAATAAGTTACTAAACCTGGAGGGTAACTATAAAATATTTTGTCTTCTTACTAATACTAAATTTTTCCCCAGCTATGCCAAAGGAAGGCTGCACAAGAGATGGAGAGTTGAAAAGAACGCGATGTGGAAAACATAAGTCATAATTCATGAGCTACTATGAAATATCTGCACAAAGTATTGGGCGAAAACAACTATATCTTTGCAATCTAAGTGAGTACAAGCTACAAATAATAATTAAAAAGTGCTCAACGTTCTTTAAACCATCACCAGGTTGTTTATTTTCCACATTTTCTTCTAAATTTGGTGAGTACCATAAGTTAGATATTTCCAGTTATGAAGTGTGGTTATGTCAATTCAAAAGTGGCAGAATGTCCCTCCAACTAACTTAATTTCGATTTGCAACTGTCACTTCAACTACTTGTAAATAACTAAGACATAGATTCTAACATGTACTCTAACTAAGATAAGGTCAATTCGTTCAACATTTAATATAAAGACAAGTGTACTCCTTCTGCTAGTGGAATTTATTACACTTATAAAAATACGATTTTTTCCAAGATCCCACAAAAGTAAAATTCATAGCGAAATTATGGGATCAAAAGTTCTATTTCAGGAACTATTTAAATATAACATAACTTGAATTTCAAACAACTAGAAATACAATTACCGTTGCTTGAAGATTTGAATATGTAGAATTTGATCTTCAATGTGGTTGTGATGCGCCTTCCTTGGAACAACCTGCTAATCCCAGAACTTCACTGGTACCTCCTAGGTAATGTTAGGGGTACTCTTCTTCCCCCTTAGCCTCCTGACCCGCAAAGGGACCACACACAAAAAACAAGAAATACTAGCAACAAAACTTACCTCTCAAGGAAGAGCTTCCACTCTCTCCAAATTTTGAATCCCAACTCTCACAAGAAAAATTTTGGCAGCATAACAATACTAAGAAAGGTGACCCCTTCCCCTTATTTTCCATTTTTTTTATAGAAATTTCTCAAATGACACATGTCCACATGCACAAATAATTAAATTAAATGATTATCACCCAACACATTTGTCACACTCTCCCAAAGTTGTACATGTATTTACCCTTTTTATTTTATTTAAAAAGTTATTTTCACTCACATTCCCCAATGTGTTCCTATTTTCGCTCCTAGTTGTCCATTTGTTCCACAAATTCTCATTTAATTAGTGTCCCCTAACTAGATCTTAGTTAGAGTTGGATTAGGAGTCTTCTTTTAGTTATACTTAGTGGTAGTTTGACTCAAGATATTATTCTATGTGTACACCTATTCTATCATGTTTTATTTCTTTCTATTTTAAAATCCATTTTATTATTTTCATGCACACATGTGAAATTTTCCAAACCTTTAATTTTTTATTACCTCTTTTCCTAGAGTTTGATTTTATCTCAAATCTTTTAACTTATTTCATATTTCATTTAGTCCTTTATTTAAAATTAGACTTAGAATTAGTCTATATTTAGGCTTAGACTTTGGTTAGGCTTCTAAGTTTATAATTTACCGATTAATTAATACTCTGTCCTATCAAGGTCTAAGCATTTTATTAATTTTCTAGTCCATCTAGATTTATTGACTCACATTTTAATTACACGACATTCCCTTCAATATGCACCTCCATGCTCCAAGGGTGCCACTCACCTTTGAATGGTTTTGGAAGTTTTCTGACCGTTGGAGTCAACACTCCATTCAATCGACCTTGTGAGAGACTAAGGGATTCTAAGGAATAAGGATTCCTCCTTATTGCATACCCCTTAGAAATATGTGTGAGCGACTCTCTCATTCCTCCCTCACAACATTGTGAAACTCTCGAACTAGGTAATCGTTAACCTACATTTAAGGTCATGGAGAGAGTGCTATTAGGCTGTGACATGGATGTTTCCACACCTCTCCCTCAAATGTTTGGTTTCCGTGCATTACGCCTTTACTAATGTGAGTCAGATTAGACAACATCGTCAAACTTGCATCCAATGAAGAAAACATTGTCAATAATCCATATATATAAATCATACTGTAATCATTCATATATCACATATGCATAAAATGAAATACTCAAAAAAATGAAATCCACTACTTGACTCAATCTGAAGTCCAAGGAAGTCCATTGATTCCATCAACATCCATAACTTGTCACGTGTCCTGCACACTTAGTATAACTCATCAATAATGTCTGTCAATACATATACATTTGAAAGTAACAATAAGTTGTAACATCCCATTCTACTGATCACACTTATATTTACTTATTCTTTGAGGACACTTGCATGCAAGTGATCTAGTTATAGTACATTATGATTTATTTTCGATTATGATTTATATCTGATGATGATGATGTATTGTAATTTATTGTTACTTTCATATGTATATGCATTGACATATATTATTGATGAGTTCTCATGAGTATGCAAGATACGTGACAGGTTATGGATGTTGATGGGATCAATGAATTTCCTTGGAATCCAGATTTAATTAGGGAGTGGATTGTATTTTGTTTGAGTATTTCATTTTATGCACATGTAATATATGATTGATTACAGTATAATTTGTATATATGGATTATTGACACTGTTTTTGTCAGTGGATGCAAAATTGTCGATTCTTGCTAATCTGAATCAGATAAGGAGTAAAGGGGTCATGCACAGAAACTAGACATTTGAGGTAGAGGTGTGGCAACGTCCCTGCCACATCTTACTAGAACTCCCATAGTGACCTAAACTGTATGTTAACAATTACCGAGTTTGAGAGGTACAAGGTGCCATGAGGGTAGACTGAGACAGTCACTCATAAGGAAATCTAAGGGGCACACAATAAGGTGAAATCCTTATTCCTTAGAATCCCTTAGTCTCTCACAAGGTTGACCGAATGAAGTGTTGGCTCCAAGGGTCAGAAAATATTCAAAAACTAGTCAAAGGCAAGTGGAACCCTTGGAGAATAGATGTGCATCTTGAAGGGAACGTCACATAATTAAAATGTGAGTTAATAAATCTAGATGACCTAGAAAATTAATAAAATTCTTAGACATTTATAGGACAAAGTATTAATTAATCAGTAAATTATAAACTTAGAAACATAACCAGAGTCTAAGCCTAAACATAGACTAAGTCTAAGTCTAAATTTAAATAAAGGACTAAATACAATATGAAATAAGTTAAGAGAATTGAGAATAAATCAAACTCTAAGAAAAAGGAGAATACAAATTTAAAGGTTGGGAAAATTGTGGATGTGTGCATGAAAATAATTAAAGAGATTTTCAAAATAGAAAGAAATAAAACATGAGAGAATAGGTGTACACATAGAATAACATCTTGAGTTAAAGTACCGTTAAGTCTAACTAAAAGAAGACTCCTAATACAACTATAACTAATATCTAGATAGGGGACACTCATTAAATGAGAATTTGGGGAACAAAGGGACAACTAAGAGAAAACATAGGAACACATTGGGGAATGTGAGGGAAAGTGAATTTTTAATTTAAATAAAAAGGGTGATTACTTGTGCAACTTGGGGTGTGTGTGACAAGTGTGTGAGTGAATAATCTTAATTAAATCAATTAAAAAGTTAATTATTTGTGCATGATGACATGTGTCATTGGGGGTTTTGCTATATAGGAATTGGAGAAGAGGGTAAATGGATCTCACTTTTCATACTATTGTTATGATGCCAAAATTTGGTTTGATTGTGTTTTACTTGTGAGAGTTGGGATTTCAATCTTGAGAAAGAGTGGAAGCTCTTCCTTGTGAGCCAAGCTTGGATCTACTATTTTTTTTTTGCTGGTTTCTTGTGTGGCCCCTTTGCATATCGGGGGGATAAAGGGGAAGAAGCATACCCCTAGCGTTGACTAAGAGGTACCAATGAAGTTATGAGATTAGAAATCAAGATTAAAGAAGGTGCACAAGCCCACATTGAAGGACATCCTCAATTCTCCATCTTCATCTGCTTGAGTATTTAATTTTCTAAAATTTTAAATTGTAATAAGAGCAAATTTTGTATATTAGAATTTATTTAAATCGATGCAAAACCATTTTGTAATATGAAAACTAGAGTTTTTTAAAAATCGATGGAGAACCATTTTGTAATCTAACAACTATAATTTTTAAAATCACTGCAGAATCGCTTTGTAATCTAAAAACTAGAATTTTTAAAATCACTGCAGAACCATTTTGTAACTCTGAAAACTAGAATTTTTTGTTAATCGTCGCAAAACCGTTTTGTAACTCTGAAAACTAAAATTTTTAAAATCGCGGCAGAACCATTTTGTTATCTGAAAACTAGATTTATTAAAAAATCGTTGTAGAACCATTTTGTAATCTGAAAACTAGAAATTTTTAAAATCACTGCAGAACCGTTTTGTAATATGAAAACTATATATATTTTTTAAATCACTGCAGAATCGTTTAGTAACTGTGAAAACTAGAATTTTTTAAAATTACAGCAGAACAATTTTGTAACTCTAGAAACTATTATTTTGTAGGGTCGTTGCAAAATTATTTTACAAATCCAAAACTTAGAATACTGTATGGTCACTGCAAAATTAATTTACAAACCCAGAATTTAGAATTTTGAATGGTCGCTGCAAAATTAATTTACAAATCTAGAATTTAGAATTTCGCATGGTCGCTGTAGAATTTATTTGCAAATCCAGTAACTAGAATTTTGTAGATTCGTTAGAGAATTATTATGCAAATCTCGAAACTAGAACTTTGTATGGGTGTTGTAGAATTGTTATACAAAGATGAAAATTTAACTTCAGATTTATGAAATGTTATTGTTATTAAAAATTTAATGATAGATTTGATATAAGTTAGAATGTAAACTTCTAAATTTTATTTGAAAATATCCTTGAGTATGGATTGAATGATTAACAATACTATTATCTTATATACCTATAATGTAAGTGGATGGATCGTTTGCCAAGATATCCCTTCCAGTTCAATTATTTTCCGATTTTATTATGTAGATTGATGTGAGAATTTGTGACCATCCCGTAAAGAACCATCGAATCTAGTATCTAATTTCATTCCATTCTTTATTGAGTGGAGTGGTACCTGTTATCACGCAAAATTGTTAGAGTCCTATGGGTTTGTGGTTTCTACCTAAGTCTGTGTTTTTCTCTGTCCCTCTCCTTTCACAGACCAATTCTTAATATTTTTCTCCTTCGGCTTGTAAAATCGTTTTCGTTTTCCCCCCCTCCGTGTTTAAAGTACCTCGGTCTCCTTGTTTTCCCAGCCCCTATCTAGTCATCCAAGTATTTGTTTACACAGGCCACATCCGCGGGATAAAATCATGACACTCAGAGCGGTCTGTTCTGGACTCGAATCAAGCAAAAAAGAATGTTCATCTTTCAACAACAGGAATTCCATGTGGAGTTTAGATTGGCGGCTCGCGGGCGTTCAAAATATTAAAATTTACGTGAATTATAGCATCAAAACAAAAGGCCCGAAGAGAGCATGAGCAATTGATCTTTAAAGGGACATGTGGCAGTTGATCTAAGTGTTCGGGGAAATAATCTTTTGGAGTTTCAAAGTGAGAAGTGTGTGGAATTTCCAAAGCGCCCAAGTGACGAAGTATCGAAGTCATCGAAGTGTCGAAGTCCCAAAGTGTTGAAGCGCCGAAGTGCCAAAGTTGCCGAAGTGTCGAAGTCCTAAAGTTCCAAATTTTTTTCTCTGTCGTCCAATCCAGGAGGACACCCGTCAATTTATTGCCAACTTCGGGTGAAAATTAGTTGAAAGAAGAAGTTTGAGTTTTGACTTTCCTAGAGTCCAAAGGTCCGACTTAATTCTCGGCCATTTGATTCAAGAGAACACGTCATCATATCCATAGCTCCAGGGAAAAGAAACTAAAGGAAAATATTTGATTTTTGATTTTCCCGAAGTCTGAATCCCAAATCGCGAAGCAGAATTCCACCGTTGATTTGAAAAGAGAAAATTTGATCCATCAGTCTAAAAGGCACCAGAGCTGGGCCATTGATTAGAAATCCTCATCTCAGATCATAAGATCAATGGTTTCACTCCATTGTGGGGTTGGAAGGTGCGCACATTTTTAATTTTTCAAGGGCGGACCACAATCAGAACCATGGTTTTCAGAAAGGGACGTGTGGCGATTCATGGTGAATTGTGGGGACAAAAGAGGTTTTCTTTCAAACAAACCTTGGTCGCACTCAAAATCGCACAATTGATTAGGTTCATGGCCCTAGGTCACATTGAAGAAGGAGCGATGGAGAGGAGTTGTGCCAAAAGACAAAATCATCCGTATTGGTCACAAAAGAA
Organism: Picea sitchensis; assembly: GCA_010110895.2. Taxonomy (NCBI): domain Eukaryota; kingdom Viridiplantae; phylum Streptophyta; class Pinopsida; order Pinales; family Pinaceae; genus Picea; species Picea sitchensis. The sequence continues at coordinate 11,214 of SNQJ01S0090455.1, read as the reverse complement.
TATCTACATGGCATCGAGGCATCGAGATTGACTCGAAACAGTCATGGGAACTACCTAGAACATTCAGTTTAGACCTCATCTCACCCCATAAATGGAAAGCATACTAAGAGTTGTCATGGGGGGATATTGTCAATCCGAAGTTTCCCGAGGGACAAATTTTCCTGCAAAGCATATAACTAAGTCAGGCTTGCGTCTCACATAAGAAGGCCTGCACAGGATAACAGAGTAGGCACCGACTGGAATCTTTGAATGCAGGGGTCCGATTACATTTCTGGTTTGCAACATTTCTAGTATATATAGGAAGTTTTGATATTTTGTTAAGGTCGAATGGTTGAGCTAGGCTCTCTGCTATTGTAATATTTTGATGAAGAACACTGGTTTTTTGGTTATGTCTTGATTTAAGACTTCTTGATTAATCTAAGTCATATTTCTTACTCCATCTTGTTTTCCTCTAATACTGAGAGAGATCATGATTAACTGATTCACATGGATTTTTGTGATTGCATTATGATGAATGTTTGATTATAATGTTGTTATGATTTCTTTTAGTTTCCTTGAAATTTGAATCCAAGAGGATCTTGTGTTTAAGTTTTTCTTCTTTAGGCTGCTGGAGGGCCTGATGTTCACAGAATACCTATACACTTTTCTCACCAAATTATTCCTCCTACTCACCTTTAATCCAACTTACTGACTGAAGTTGATCCAAGACCTCAATTGCTTGCACATACCAGTCCATATTTCTGAGTTAGAACGTTATTTTCATTGAGTCTTCTCTATTTGGCCTCTTAAAACTCATTTACATTTACTATATAAACTGATGGGTACTGGGCTTACCTTCTATGCAATCTGAGGGTGACTTCTAGTGATAACATTTCTGGCACCATTGCCAAGGAACAAATTGAAGACTTTTCCCTGGGATAGAAAAAAAAAGACAAAGAAGCTATGATTCTGAAGGTGCATCGGATATCAGTACCATTGAAGATTGCAACTTTCACCTGGTGACTCCACTATTTTGACTCCACTGCTTTAATTGTGTCTTCGAAAGGCAGACACATGAGGTCTACTCCATAACTGCCTCTAGCCACACTTGAAGCTGACCCAGAGAAAATTATCAGAAAAGGAAAAACCACTTAGGAAGGTACTTCAATTGTTGTACCAGGTGATCCCAGTAATATTCTTAATCCTTCTTTACAAACTCCAGTAGCTACTTCTTATTCTCTTGTTATACCGTTTGCTGGATTTTCAAGAAATTTGAATTTTGGGAGTTTTCGTGTTAATTTATCCCCTCCTATTCTTGGTTTCGAAGGAGAGAGTTTTGACACCCCTATCTCCCCTTAATTTGTGAAGTGGTTTAGAACCAGGACCTTATAAGGATTTCCCACTCTAGGCTTTACCACTCCTCCCCCTATTAGAGTTGTTGCAGTTACAAAAGGGGAAACCTTTGTTCCCTCTATCCCCTCATCTTTATCTCCTAATGCTCAACCTTTTCCTTCTTCTCCCAGAAGCACAACCCGAGTCTCACTTGTCCAAACTCCATCTCCTCATGTTTCTCCTCCAGTTCACATCCAAATGCCAGGTGCTAATCCTCCTAGGAACAAGATGGCTAAGATATTGACTGCTAGATACACCCATTTGGTTTTACCTCAGCCTATGAATGCTCTCCCAGCCATAGAATAACTTAAGTACATGCCCCAGTTCACAGGGGAGGGAGACATGATTACATAAGAGCACCTTGCATCCTTTTATAGATTTGCAGAGATTCAATTCATCGAAAATGAAGATGTGTGGATGAGAGTTTTTGTATAGAGCCTTGATGGTGATGCCAAGGATTGGTTTAAGGACTTATTAAAGCTACAGAAACCTCTGCCAAGATGAATTATGCTAGTGCTTTTGACCCTGATTTTTGCCTCCTGTTGAGAGAAAGAAGAGCTATCTCCTTGGCTCATATGAAATATGTAGCCCTTGATCTAGAATCCATTATATTGGCAACTGACAAGATTAGGAGTAAGGCTGATAGAGATAGAAGAAAAGGTAGGTCTGAAATTCCGACTTCTAGTTCCTCTACTGCCCCCCCTTAAACGAATGAAGTGACCAAGCTAGTAAAATCACTTTCTTCTAAAGTGGAAAGGTTTGAATTGGAAGGAAAGTAGAGCTATAGGAATCCCCCAAATGCTGATAATAGGGGTAGTTTCAAAAGACTAACTAATGCCCCTCAAACCATCCAAAAAGATCAAATAAACATGGACAATGATGATAAAAAAATCAAAGCTCCTCTCCAAAATAACCTAGTTACTGATGAAGATGAAGAGGGAGAAGATATTGATCCCGAGATCCATTGCCTTGGAGATACCTCTTCGTCCCCTCATTTAAATCAGTCTGCATACGAAGAGGCCTTCATGAGTAATCAACTGAATGAGATGAGTAAAGGAGAAAAGACCAACAACAATCCGAATAGATATGACCTTAGATCCGAGAAGAAATAAGGAAAGCCTGACATTCCCGAGCAACCTGCTAGAGATGAGAAAATTGCTAAAGGCATAATAGACAACAACAAAGAAAGAAAGGCACAAATCCCCCCACTAGTGGTCAAAAGTCCTATCTTGGAGGTGAAGGAGATTTTGAAGACTCCCTCCCCTTATATCTTTGAGCATGAGATTCGAAAGATTAGAATCCCTGTACCTCTCTCAGAGTTAGTCAAGCATGAGTATTTCAAAAGGTGCCTATAAAAAAAAATTCACCTCGAACCTGTGTCTCACTCCACAGACTTAGTTAACCTCCAAGATGAAAGGCCAACTATTATATTAGGGCCTTTGGTAGAGGATAGAGACGACTCCTCCCCTCCCTTATACACTTCATTGAACATCCATGATAAGCTATTTCATAACTGCTTGATGGATTCAGGGGCATCTCACAATCTTATGCCTAAGATTGTCATGGAAGAGCTTAGGTTGGAGGTTACAAAATCCTACCATGACCTATAATTTTTCGAGTCTAGGAAGGTGAAGTTCCTTTGGGTTATCAAATACTTTGCCATTTATCTGTTCCAGCTACCAATGAAGAGTGTGGTCATGGATATCGTAGTGGTTGATGTTCCCCCTAAGTTCAGGATGCTCCTATCTAGATATTGGATAAAGAGACAAGGGGAACCTTGTAGATGGAACTTTCATAGGCCACCATTCCTGTGTTCGGGGGTGAAAAAAGGAGACTTTACAGGGAAGCATGGCTTGCGTACATCATCAGTGATGAAGAAAACCCCACCAACCATCCTATTTTTTCTTTTGAAACTGATTTGGGATCCAACATATTGCAACTCACTGATGCTCCTAAAACTCCTCTTGAAATCATAAAGAAACCTATCAGTTTTTGTGAAATCCCTCCTCCAACTACCTATGTTTGGAAGATGTTCTTTGATGGAGCCTCTTCTAAAGAAGGTGCTAGAGTGGTATTTGTTTCACCGTGTTAAGAAACTATACCTTTGTCCTATAGGCTATAATTTGAAACTACCAACAATGTGGCATAGTATGAAGCTCTTGTTTTTGGTTTAAGGGCTACAAGAGACATGGGGATTGAAGAGCTATCAGTATTTAGGGACGTAGAACTAATTGTTCATCACATCAAAAATATTTATCAAGCCAAGCACCCTAGGCTTAAGACTTACAAAAATGAAGTATGGGACCTAGTTGATAGTTTCTTCCTAGATTTCAACATTTCATTTATTCCAAGAGAGGAGAATACCATGGCTGATTCTTTGGTTGTCTTAGGAAGCCATTTCAGGGTCCCATTTCCACCCGAACTCAAATATGATGTAGAGGTGAAATATAGACCCTCTATACCTGACAATGTCCAGTATTGGAAGGTGTTTGAGAATGATAATGAGATCAAAATTTTTCTTGAGTCTGTTGATGAGTTCTCTGCTTTACATATTGATTGGGATCATGATTATCAAAGTAAACCTCAAGCAGATGTATTTTTAAATAAAATTTCTAATCACCATATTGTTCAGCTGCCTAGCAACCATATTCCAAAGGGACTAGTTCCTCTAGAAAATTTGTTTGATGGGATTGATGTGGTAGTAAAGTTTAAAGGTTCAACTGATGATGCCGATATCACTGAGTACAATATTGGTACAAAAGAGGATCCCAAATTTGTCAAGCTATCAAGCAGCTTGTCAAGAGAGCAAAGGGCTAAATATGTTGAACTGTTAAAAGAGTTTTTTGATGTGTTTTCCTAGACATATGAAGATCTCAGAACATATGACACAAGTATCATTGAGCACAAAATCCCATTGAAGGAAGAGTCCAAGCCATTTAGGCAGAAGTTGAGACAAATAAATCCTATGCTGCTGCCCATTATGGTGAAATAGGTAAAAAATCTTTTGGATTCCCATATTATCATTCCTTTGAGGTATTCTGAACGGGTGGCCAACTTTATCCTAGTGAGAAAGAAGAATGGAGAAATCAGACTATGTGTCGATTTCTGAAATTTGAACAGAAGTTCTAAAAAGGACAACTACCGCTTACCAAAGATGGAACACATATTACAGAGGGTGACAGGTGCATCTAGGATGTCCATGGTTGGTGGTTTTTTTGGCTATAATCAGGTCTCTATCTTTCCTAAAGATAGAGAGAAGACAACCTTCACCACTCCTTGGGGTACATTCATGTATGCTAAGATTCCCTTTGGGTTGATGAATGCAGGAGCGACCTTTTAGTGAGCCATGGACATAACTGTCATTGGAGAGAAGGGAAAGTTTGTGGTCATTTATTTGGATGACATAACAATGTTCTCACAATTTGATAAAGAACATTATGGTCATTTAAGAAGGGTCTTCTTGAAATGCATAAAATTTGGTCTCTCTTTAAATCCCAAAAAGTCATTATTTTCAATGAAAGAGGGGAAATTGTTAGGACATATTGTGTCATCTGAGGGAGTAAATATTTATCCAAGCAGGGTAGAAGCTATCCAAACTTTGGCATTCCCTAGTTCCAAGAAAGAAGTCTAGTCTTTCTTGGGGAAAATTAATTTTTTGAGAAGGTGTAGTAACCCGATTTAAATTAACGTTTAAATTTCTTCCCAAATTTCTGTAATTTCTATAAGCGTTTAAAGAAGTAAAATTTTCATAATTTACAATTTATTTCAACACTTACGCTAACACTTACGAAAGTAGAATTTGACAATACTTAATAATCTAAGTAAACCATTCATGAATTTGAATTTACATACCTCACTCTATGCTATCCGCAGCAGCTTGCTCCCTTCGCTTGAACCTGCTCCTTAGGACACCCCAAAACCAGCCACCCTACCGACTAGTACGCCTAGCCCTAGGACATCAATGGACGTCCTAGCTCTCCGAGCCCAAAACCTCTACAGCCCCAGTGCACTGTAAATCCCACTGTAAACTAACTCTGCCAAAACTCCAAGTTCTCCCCTCCCGTCGAATGCTTAACGCGTAATTTCTTCCCAAATTTCCGTAATTTCTATAAGCCTTTAAAGAAGTAAAATTTTCATAATTTACAATTTATTTCAACACTTACACAAACACTTACGCAAGTAGAATTTGACAATACGTAATAATCTAAGTAAACCATTCATGAATTTGAATTTACATACCTCACTCTATGCTATCCGCAGCAGCTTGCTACCTTCGCTTGAACTCCTTCCTTAGGGACACCCCAAAAACCCAATTCTACCACTAGTACTACTTAGCCCTAGGACATTATCATCAATGGACGCCCTAGCCTCCCAGCCCAAACCTCTACAACTCAAAGGTAATCAGAACTCAGACTGTAAACTAACCGCCAAACCTGTTCTCTCCACGAATGCATGAATGAATATCTCCCCTATACTCTCTCCACCTCCCTATTCCCTCCTTCACCACATTTACTCCACCTAACTCTTTTATTACCCCTTATCCCTTTATTAATGCCTTATCCATTCATTAATTGACTTATCCCTTATTAATTACCTTATACATTATTTAAATGTTTCCCTTTACGTATTGGTCACGTTATCCCACTATGGGATCCGTAACCCCATTTAACATTATAACCCCATTTAACATTATATTATATTTTTTTAATAATTTAATTAATCAATTATTTTTTTTTTTTTTTTTTTTTATTAACCATTAATTTAATACTTAATCAATTAATGACTCAATTTAATAATTAATCATTCATTAACCCTTTAATTAAAGAGTTAATCATACCTCAGCTTTCTACTTAAGCTAATCATAGTAAAAAATAATTAATTAATAACATATAATTAATTAAGGTTATATAATAATTAATTATAATTTAGCTAATTTTTAGGATTATTTATGAAATTATTCATATTAATAAGTAAAGGGTCATTACAGAAGGTTTGTTTCAAATTTTTCTAAGTTGGTAAAGTTTATCTCAACCATGTTAAGGAAAGGTAATGAGATCAAATGGACTACTGAATATCACAAATATTTTGATCAAATAAAGAAGGCATTGACTGAAGCACCTGTGCTCATTAGTCCTGATTACTCCAAAGATTTTCTGATTTTCTCCTTTGCTTCATTTGACATAGTAGCAATTGTTTTGTTGTAGAAGAATGTTGAAGGGTTAGAGAAACCCATTTCCTTTTTTAGTAGGGCACTGAGAGGCACTGAAGTAATGTATGACATCATGGAAAAACAAGCCTATGCTTTGGTAAAAGATCTCAAATCTTTCATAGTTTATGTGTTGCATTCAAAATTCATTTCATATGTCCCTTCAGCTTCTGTGAAGGAGATCCTCATTCAGTCTGACATAGATGGAAGAAGGAGCAAGTGGATTGCCAAGATGCTTAAATTTGATCTTGAGATAAATCCCACCGAATTGGTTGAAGGCCAAGGTTTAGCTAGGTCATTGGCTAAATCTAATTGCAAAGATTTGGGGGTCCATTTTATCAACAATTGTTTAGAAAATTAGCAAGCTGAGTTGTCTAATGAATGTTCTCAAGTCAACCCTCCATTGGTAGGATGCACTTGGTAAAAGGGAATTATATTTTTCCTACAGAAGTTTCAACCTCTTGATGGTATGGAAAGAACAAGGTGAGATATTTGAAGCTCAAATAAATTAAATATAAGTTTTATATTGGAAAGAACCTTTAGGAGTGATTTTGAGATGTCTAGACCCAAAGGAAGTCCAAAGGATTATGTATGATTTTCATGACAGTTTATGTGGGGGGCATCACTTCTGGAGAACCACAACCTACAAGATTCTTAGGGCTGGGTATTTTTGGCCTAGTCTCTTCACTGATGTCTGTGCAAAAATCAGGTCTTGTGTCAAGTGTCAGAAATTCTATGGAAATAAATAACTCAAGTCTTTTCCATTGAAACGTGTGGTAGATTTAGGTCCCTTTTAGCAGTGGGGCCTAGATTTTGTTGGGGAAATTCATCCTGCTTCAAGTGGTCATCATAGATGGATCTTGACTACAACATACTGCTTTACTAAATGGATAGAAGCCATCCCCACAAGAAATTATTCCCACTGGGTAATCATTGATTTTCTTGAGGACATTATAGCAATATTTGGTTGTCCAAATAGAATTGTCATTGATAATGCTGCATATTTGAAGGCTGAACCATTGATTAAGTTTTGTGAACAGTTTGGAATCACATTGATTCACTATACTCCTTACTACCCCCAAGGGAATGGACTAGCATAATCCTCTAAGAAGAGCCTTATTAATATCATCAAAATATTGTTAGAGGACAACAAGAAGGTTTGGGATGCAAAGCTTAAATTTTCTTTATGGGATGACAGAGTGACAACAAAAATATCTCTTAGTGTCTCTCCTTTCTAGTTAGTGTATGGGTTTGAGGCCATCTTTCCCTCTCAACTCGCCTTACCTGTGGAAAAATTCTTCCAAGACTATAAAGGAGAACCATATAATATGATCAGAAGAATACAATAGCTGGTAGAAGTGCAACAAATGAGGGAGAAACTACTGGACAAATCCCATGACCATCAACATAAGATCAAGCAGGATTTTGACAGAAGAGTAAGGAAAGAGGATTTCCAACTGGGAGATCTAGTACTCAAGTGGGATGCACCTAAACAAGATGAAGGCAAGCATGGTAAATTTGAGGCCTTATGGATTGGCCCCTTCAAAGTTTCTGAGGTTTTTTCAAATAACACTTACAAGTTGCAAGATTTGGAGGATGATGAAGTTTTTGGTAGCCTTGTAAATGGGAATTTTCTGAAGAAGTGTTTTACTTAAGCCATGAGTGGCTTCCCATTTCATTGTAAATATCATTTTTCTTTTGTTTTCGGTTTTTATAAGTGACTCCATAACCCAACAGCTAAGGCACTGGAACTACTTGTTCTTGGCAACTTGCAGGGAGCATGCCATCCTCTGTGGAACCAAATGTTATCACACAAAATTGTTAGAGTCCTTTGGGTTTGTGGTTTCTACCTAAGTTTGTGCTTTTCCCTGTCTCTCTCCTTTCGCATATCAATTCTTAAGTTTTTTCCCTTCGTCTTGTAAAATTGTTTTCGTTTTCCCCCCTCTGTGTTTAAAGTGCACTAGTCTCCTTGTTTTCCCAGCTCCTATCTAGTCATCCAAGTCTTTGTTTACATAGGCTACAGTCGGGGGCTCAAAATGCGATACTGAGAGCGGTTCGTTCTGGACTCAAATCAAGAAAAAAGGTAGGTTCATCGTTCAACGATGGGAATTCCATGTGGAGTTTAGATTAGTGGCTTGCGAGCGTTCAGAATCTTAAAAGTTGTGCAAAGTATAGTGCTAGATAAAAATTCTTGAAGAGAGAATGAGTCATTGATCTTTAAAGGGACAGGTGGCAGTTGATCCAAGTGTTCGGGGAAATAATCTTCAGACGTTTTGAAGTGAGAAATGTGTGGAATTGTTGAAGTGTTGAAGTGTCAAAGTGATGAAGCACCGAAGTGCCGAAGTCACCAAAGTGTTGAATTCTCGAAGAGCCGAAGCACCGAAGTGACAAATTCTTTGAAGTGCCGAAGTCCCGAAGTGTCGAAGTGTTTCTCAACCATCCGATCCAGGAGGACATGCGTCAATTTATCACCAGCTCTAGTTGAAAAGTAGTTGAGAGAAGTAGTTTGAGTTTTGAATTTCTCAGAGTCCAGAGGTTTGAAGTAATTCTCAGTCATTCAATTCAAGAGCATGCATCATTAGATCCATAGCTCTAGGTAAAAGAAGCTGAAGGAAAAGGTTTGAGTTTTGATTTTCCCGAAGTCTGAAGCCCGAATCGTGAAGCAGATCTCAGTTGTCGATTTGAAAAGAGAAAATCCAATCCATCAATCTAAAAGGCACCAGACCTGGGTCGTTGATCAAAAAGCCTCATCTCAGATCACAAGATTAATGGTTGTGCTCCATTTCGGGGTCAGAAGGTGCACATGTTTTTAAATTTTCAAGGGCAGGCTGCAATTAGAACCGTGGTTTTTAGAAAGGGGCACGTGGTGGTTCATGGTGAATTGTGGGGAAAAAGGTGGTTTTCTTTCAAACCACCCTTGGTCGCACCCACAATCACACAATTGTGTAGGTTCATGGCCCTAGGTCACATTGAAGAAGGAGCGATGGAGAGGAGCTGCGACAAAGGCCAAAAGCGCTTGTATTGGTCACATAAGAAGATCTTCATGGCCTCGAGGCACAGGGATTGACTTGAAAAAGTTGTAGGAACCACCTGGAACATTCATGGATGTCAAACCTTGCCCCGATCCCAATGAAATTAGTTAATGGAAATGGGGGCAACAGTTGAGACCTCGTCTCACCCTATAAATGGAAAGCATACTGAGAGTTGTCGTGGGGGGAGATTGTGAATCTGAAGTTTCCCGAGGGATGGATTTTCCTGCAAATCACATAACTAATATTGGTTCACATTTGACATAAGAAGGATTTCACAGGCTGACAGAGTAGTCACCAACTAGAAACTTTGAATGCGGGGGCCCGATCACATTTTCGGTGGTTGCAACATTTCTAGTATCTATAGGCAATTTTGATATTTTGTTAAGGTCGAATGGTTGAACTAGGCTCCCTGCTATTGTAATATTTTGATGAAGAACATTGGTTCTTTGGTTATGTCTTGATTTGAGACTTCTTGATTAATCTAAGTTAGCTTTCTTACTCCATCTTATTTTCCTCTGATACTGAGAGAGTTCATGATTGACTAATTCACATGGATTGTTGTGATTGTATTATGATGAATGTTTGATTATAATGTTGTTATGATTTCTTTCAGTTTCCTTGAAATTTGAATCCAGGAGGATCTTGTGTTTAAGTTTTTCTTCCTTAGGCCGCTGGAAGGCCTGATGTTCATGGCATAACTCTACACGTTTCTCACCAAATTCTTCCTCCTACTCACCTTTACTCCAACTTACTGATTGAAGTTGATCCAAGACCTCAATTGCTTGCACATACCAGTCCCGATTTTTTAGTTAGAACGTTATTTTCATCGAGTATTCTCCATTTGGCCTCTTAAAACTCATTTACATTTACTATATAAACTGATGGGTACTGGGCTTACCTTCTATGAAATATGAGGGTGACTTCTAGTGATAACAATACTTATAACGAAATTGGGTATAGTAGATGCGATAATAGAGTACCAAGTTAAGTTATGTCATGATTTGGGATAGAATACCTTTAATTTAGTGTGAACAAATATAGAGAATATTTAATAAGGATTTTTAATGACAATATTTAACACTAGATTGTAAGTATTACTCTTATGTGCCTACATATTGACTACTAATGAAATTCAAATAGTAAGAAAGGTTTTCCAAGATTGATTGGGATTTATCCCAATAAAATTAAACTTAACAATAGTTACAGTAAAGGGTTTATCACCTCTTATGCATCACTCTACTTCCATTGGATTGATTTCAATTAATAATATGATCAACAATTTATTTGATTTATGTAATGGATTTGGAATGTTTATAAATTAATGGTTCTTGAACTATTTAATGATCAACTATATACTGATTATAATAAGATCTTTTATATTAAGAATGTTAAAGTATAATCATTTGGGTTAATAATGATATCGTAAAACTTATTAAATGATAAATGCTGATGTTCATTTAGGAAGAATGGTCGAAGAGTTGAAGCAACAAATTTAACTTAGAAATACCATACTATTATAATAATAGAGATAATATTATATATTTTACTCAAGAAGAATTTAAATTATAACTTCAAGAATACAATATAGAGTGGGGATTAAAATTT